>JAOTAV010043284.1:0-17542 GCA_026546445.1 Cyclargus thomasi
CCGGGGCGGTCGACGTGTCGGTCGCCTGGTCGGTCGACTGGTCGGTCGACTGGTTGGTCGACTGGTTGGTCGACTGGTTGGTCGACTGGTTGGTCGACTAGTCTGTCTACTATTTGACTAATTGTTGGTCGACTAATTTACCGACATGTAGGTAATTAGTATGACTATTTAGTCTAGAATAAATAAAAATCTCAATATGTGAGCTTTAAAAATGACGTAGGTCTGGCAGACCTGGGATATCTATACTAATGCAGCACCACACAAAAATAGTTAGTCTATGATAGTACTATGAAAGTGACGATTAATATTTTTTAAAATAGCTGCTTAATTTTCATTTTAATTAAATTTCATTTAAACTTATCGTTCCGTATATAGATATCTATAATTATAATTTGTGCGTGTTTGTCATTGAAGTTCTCTCAAACGACTGGACGATTTTTGACAATTTGAACATATTTGATAAACTATTGGGTAGATTGTGTACGCTAGTCAAAAAAATCTAACTATTAATGCAATTCTTGGTATGCAAATTTTCGTAGGTTTCGACTTTTTGTGACTAAATTTTGGTTTTTTATTCAAAATAACAATTCGAGGTAGATTTTTTTTTTCTCCACATAATTTTAGGTCACCTGCTTTATTGAATTCGATAGGAAACTTAATAAAATTTTCTTCACCCAACTTATTTATTTGTACTTCAAAATGTACTTCAAAACCTTATCAGCAACCCACTTTTAGAGCACTAAATGATCAAACATCAAAAATACAGTGAAAATATTAGTTGTTCTAGACGATGCCCGCATTTCCGATGCGCAAAAATTCGTTTATTGCGCAGGAACCGTATTCTTATCAAGGATTAAAGTACGTACGATCAAAGTAAGTGTAGTAAGTACGACTTACCCCACAATTTTCACTACCACGAAAAATCTTATCTATTTTCCGGAATAAAATATAGCCTATACGAATTCGGAAGAATCCCTCTAAGTAATGGTAAATGAAATTTCGAAATCGTTCCTGTAGTTTTTGAGCATTACAAACATACTCGTACAAAAATACAAAGGTTTTTCTCTTTATAATATTAGTATAGACATATAGATAAGGAAGTATGGATTGTATATATTATTTTCACCAAGAAAATATCGTGTTTTAAAGATAAGCCTAGGAATTCCTACATTCCTACAATTCGGTGTTTTTACCTCCTTTGTATGTATAATATTCTCTAATGTTGTGCGTACAAAGCTATATTTGCAACCGATTAAGCTTTTGATGAAAGTTAGGTGGTAGGGCGTAGGCACAGTTTTGAATGATACGCGACACGTGAGAAACATAAGACAGGTAGAAAGTAGTTCGTAAATCAATGCTTTCATGCCCACTTAGGCATAAATTACCAACTGTGAGTTTGAACCCATTAAAAAAAATTTGGAAACTCTGCCTTAAAATACATTTTGACAACGATGTTATATTTGTTACCACAATATTATTATATTTAACAAAAAATTAAAACTGACTTCCAGCTAACATGTCATGATTTGTCTAAATTTAAATTTTTGACTGGTACCGACTTCAAAATTTTGAAGATTGTGTACAGAAATAGGCTGATGCCTCACCGAATTCTTAAACATTTCTTTCACAGTTTCTTATTTATTACTTTTGTTTATTCCTTTGGAAGTCGGTTTTTATTTTTGTTAAAAATAATTATTATTATCTTAAGGTTTAATTATATGTAGACTGTATTTAATTATATGTAGACTTTGTTTGCACATTGCCATTATGCTATCATTAATTTCCTGCTTTCGGTTGCTTGGTAGAAATTGCTGCATAGCAATAAAGCCGCCTTTTGTGTTTAGTTACATAGTTTTAAGTTCTTATTTCTTTTATTTGTAATGTGTGAGTGCAATAAAGAATATTCATTCATTCATTTATTATAGTAATACTAGTCGACCCCGCAGATGTTGTCCTGCCGAGCTATTTTATGAACACACACAAAAAATTTCATTAAAATCGGTCCAGTCGTTTAAGAGAAGTTCAGTGACATACACACTCACAGAAGACACACTCACAGAATTATATATTAAGTAAGATTTATCGACACCACAATACTCGTACGGCATACCGTACCTAAATTAATTTTACTCTCAATTTGTACGTCTGCTTTTTTTAATATCTGTTTTTATTAATTTCAGGCTACGGAAGGTCAAGTGGCGCCAGTAATGTCACTCCTCAGTGGGTTCTACCTCCTGGTCGGCCCCTTTGTCTCTGCCCTAGCTAACAAGTAAGATCATTTTATAAAAGATCTTTATAGGATGATCTTTATATGAAGATCTTTATAGGATGATTAGCAGCCTCAAGCCTGTTCCCTTTTAGGGCTCCATATACGTGCCCAATTTTATTAGTCTTTTAACCTCCTTTATATTTTTATAATGGTTTTAGAAATAACGCTAGGGGTTTAAAATTTTAAATAATTAAAAAAATAACGCCTCTTTCCAGATACGGTTTCCGCATTGTGACAATAGCTGGTAGTCTGATAGCGTCGTTTGCATTCGCCATGTGTTACTTCGCTAGCAGCGTCGAATATTTGTACCTGGTCTTTGGTTTCATTGGTGGTGAGTTATTTATTTCATTATTCACTTGTTATTGTGGTTAGATACTTAGAAACCGGGCTTGACTACACCTAATACCCTTTTAGCTAATTAGGCTTAGGTCACGAGCGCAGGGACGTCGCAGAAGACATGTAGCAGACTCTCTTCTCCCTCCAGCGCAGAAGTTGGAACACGGACGGGTTTTAATGGGTAGAGCTGCGGCCACTTTACCATCGTATGCGTACTCTTCTGATGTTGCTAGTGTCCATGGACGGCCGTAGTTGCTTTCCATTATGTAACCCGTTTGCTCGTTTGCCCCTTCATGTAAAAAAAGTCGCTGCTTAGCTGATATTAGCAGTTAAAAGCCAATATTATTTCTGGCCATTATATGAATACATCATGAAGAAAGATTTTTGGTAGATTTACCGGGTATTTAATATTATCTTTTTGCACAATATTATTTTGTTGGACTCAGAAGCCTAAAATACCCACAACTTCTATAAACATTATCTATAATTTATTTTATCAATTAGCTACCTTAAAAAAGGTGAATTCCCAGTACGGTCACTGATTACATTAGTTTTATAATGTCCATATTGGATAAATTTTACATTGTACTGCCGCAAATTATTTTTCGGCAAAACTATTATTACTAAATACGTTTTATATATTTATTTTATATATTTTTTACAGGTGTCGGATTCTGTATGATCTACCTACCAGCCGTGCTGACAGTTGGGTTCTACTTCGAAAAATGGCGAGCGCTTGCGACTGGACTAGCTTTATGCGGATCTGGAGTAGGGACCTTCGCGTTTGCACCCATGACGAAGTACCTTCTTAACATCCTGGGATGGCGACTTACTTTAGTCGTTTTTGCAGGTATTTACGTTTTCAATTCTTGAGTTAGGACATTTATATCATTTATCAAAGCAGTTCGCATTCAGTCATTCTCTGAAAACAACATATCTATAACTCGGTTTTTATTTTTCTCTTGCAGGTTTGATTCTGACCTGCATTATCTTCGGAAGCCAGTTCAGGCCGATCAATCCGGTGAGAGTGACGTTGGCGCAGCAGCAAGAAGAGGAAGATATCGCTCGTCGGCACGAGGAAGCCGTCGAAAAACTCAACTCCATCATGAGCTTACATAAGAAGATCAATAACAGTCTCACCATGCCTAACGAGATGCGCTTCACGAACAAAGTAAGCCCTCACACTTGGGTCGGAGTGGGCAATAACACCCAATACCCCACTGCCGAAGAGATATTCAAGGGCAGCAATCAGCTCCTCAGCCGAAGGTCTTCAACTACCGCTGCCACGATAAAGAATACCTTAGGCAACAAGCCCATGTTCATTACGTCGCCAGTCGATGAAAACGAGGAGCAAGACGACAATAATGATAACATCGAGCCTTTGATTTCGGAGTCGGTAAAGGTTGTCACTCAAGAGGCTAGGCCGCGACGTCGGTCTCAACTGGATCTTGTAGCGCGCCCACTGTACAGGGACGATATTTTCTTCGGCGGCAGTTTGGCGAGGGTTCCACAGTATACGTCGCGAACGTCACTCGGGTACCATTTGGCCGTGACCCACGTACCAACACAGGAAGAGGATCAGGAGGAAAAGACTGGAAAATGCAAGCTCTGCCCCGAAGCCGTGAAGCGCGCTTTAGCTACTATGTTGGACGTCAGTCTGTTCAAGTCGATCACGTTCAACATCCTTGCTGTAAGCGGGTATGTAGTATATTTGCAGAGTTTTAAATAGGTCCAAGTTAATCGTCTTCTTAAAGCGACTGTACACTCTCACAGCGAGGCAGTCTGAGTGCGAGTGCTTAAATGGGTGCACACACCTCGCTCAAGACTTTCGGCAGAGAGCTCTCGGCGAGAATGTACAGCCGCTTTTAGAAACGGACCGCGTGCGCCTCTTGTGGTAGTACACTGTATATACGACGATTTTGTGTTAAAATTAATTTATTAATCTGTTATGATGAGTTAGCAGTTGATTGTTGTTTAATAAGATGCGTTGCATTGAAGTTTCTCAGTTCCACTACATAATAATATTATGCCTCTCTGTTTGTTTAACATATTTGTCGTTTATGACGGATTTTGATAATTCTGTTTTTGTTGAAAAGATGATATTTCGTAGTAGATTTTTTGTAAAATTGTCATTTAACGTACAGGTTCATTACTATGCTGGGTTTCTTCGTGCCGTACATGTACGTGACGAAGAGGGCGGAGAAGCACGAAGTACCGAACAGCGTGATGCTGCTGTCGACGATCGGCATCGCGAATATCGTGGGTCGTGTCGCTTGCGGATACGTCTCATCCCTGCCTAAGGTGAGCTTTAGCTTAAGGAGAATACATGGGTCAATGGCCTTGACAATACGTTCGGAGTTTGGAACCTCTCCTCCCCCTAATAGAAAATAATTAATAAAAACAAGAAATAAGAACTCCTCTTTAGAAATTATAGTGTAACTTATATTGTGTTTTATAAATTATAAATTTTTATCCGACTAACTTCGTAATTTAAGCAATTTTCTTAAAAAAATAAATCTTGGGTCTCTGAAGCTCGAAATAAATGATTTGACTTTACTCGATCTATGATTTGTTATGACTTAAAAAATTGCCATGTTCTTTACTCGTGATTTTTAGGCGCTACGCCAAATTAAAAGAGGCGCCACAGGCAATACGGTATACTTAATTTTTTTTAGTAAATCCATATCCATATAGTATATCAATTGTCAGAGAGTGATGAAGAAAACTAGCCTAGGACATACCTAAATGCATCACTGGATGTTACACTTGAAAGTAAGAATTTTCTTTTATGAGCACGTTGTTCGCAGGTGTCCCCGCTATGGTTGAACAACATCGCACTGAGCGCTGGCGGCCTGGCGTCGATGTTTAGTGGCTACTGCTACGACTTTTACTTCCAACTCGCGTATTGTGTTATCTTCGGACTCGCTGTCGGTAAGTGCCTACGAATTTCGATGTACCTGTATCACTTACATATTTACATTATGTCTTTTGTTGTTGAGAAAACGTTCTATGACATTATACTTCTCATTAAAACTTGGCGATACAATGTGTATGTGTACAAAAAACATATTTACAATTTTAATGGCATTTTCTCCTTTTAATCAGTTAACTGTGTCATATTACTTAATTGCCCTTATCTGTAATGAAATAAAAAAAGAATTTGTATTTTGATAAACTTACAAAAAATTACAAGCGTATTCATCATTTACCGAATGAATAGAAACAATAAGGCCCTGTAATTTTCAATGAATTATTATGGAAAGCAATTAATTACTGTGTTTGATTTCAGCATGTTTCTCGTCGCTGAGGTCTATCATAGTCGTGGAGTACCTCGGTTTGGAGCAGCTGACCAACAGTTTCGGACTCTTCCTGTTGTTCCAAGGACTCGGGGCTTTCCTCGGAGTGCCCATTGCTGGTATGTTTAAACTTCAACGTATTTATTTGTGACCCTCCCCCCTCCCCTTATCAAAGACATAAATAAGTACGTCCGTGATATTAAATCGAGACGTCTAATTAGATTCAATCAATCAAATGCCAAAAAAATGTTAAAAGTGAAATGGCATTTACGAATCTATTTGACTTTTAACATTATCTATTATTTAAACTATATAATAAATATAACTTAGGGTACTAATAAGACGCCAATGTTTATTCAGGTGTAATAAGAGCTTATGAGTTATGTTAAAAAAAGTTATGTGCTTTATTTTGTGACACTTTCATTTATGGAACGTTTTTTTTTTCAGGGGCTCTCTTTGATATGACACAGAGTTTTGACATATCGTTTTACGTGTCTGGGGGTTTTATGCTCTTCTCTGCTGTAATGTGCTATCCTATTGACTACATCAGTAGGTGGGAGAAGTCAAGGAGCAAAAAAGTCGCCACGCCCAAGGTCTGAACCTAGAAGTAACGAGTAAACATAGACAACCCAAAATTATCTTACAGGTCATTTAACAATTCTGTTTACAATTTTATAGTACCTTTGTGTAGGTTTTTTATAACCTGTTTAAGTTAGAAGGAATGATGTGAGTTAGGTATTAAATAGTTCGTAAGTTTGTAATCCATGCCAGAAAGGGTGAGCTGTAACGTGATTCCTATGACCTTAAATAAAAGCACTTTAGAGACTTAAATCATCTGCTAAAGATCTTTAGTCGACTTATGGCATGGATTATGTTGTTTATCAACAGTCCGTTTTAGGATGTTTGTTATTATAATATTATTTTATTCCACATAAACTGCCTTGTTTTCTACAACATGTTTTGTACACGAGCTTGCCTAGTACTCTCTATATTGTTTAAGAACATAAGAAGTTTTAGGTGATGAAATATTTTTACAATATTTGGAATGTTAAAATTTAACAATGTATCGTACTTAACGACCAATTACATCACATTAGCTTGTATCACGTTTTATACTATGTATTTAAATATCTTTTATGAATAGATATAATCAAAACTGTTTACTTGCCAGTATACTGTTTTGATTTTTTCAATGATACAAAAATTTTTTTAGATGTTATAAGTAACAAATTTATCAATTGTAAGATTGTGAGAACTCCTTATACCTACAATAATTTTTAGTAACTGTTTAACTTTTATGCCTGTTTAAATTTATATGATAGTGCAAACACTATCATATAAACTTGCAAAGTATCTTTTACGCGGACTTTAATACACTTTTATCTACCTAAACCTATTAAAAAATATATAAGAAACCAAATAGAATATTAGACTTTGGCTACATTCCCCAGAATACGTAGTTCATGAAAATAATATTATATTTTCTTACTATAAAATTTGAATTTGATGTAGAATTCCCTGTTAAATTTGAATCGCATTTAAATTAGTTTTAGAAGATAACGTACAAATAATACTAACTCGAATTATATTTTAACATTATTTAAGAATGTAACAATAACGTAGAGCTATGAATAAGTAGAGCTATTAAACTCTTAATCTTGTAATTTCTTATACTAGCGAAAAAATTTCATGACCAAAGTTTTCCATCAGACTTTTTAATCAATATAAATACACATTTAAAAAAAAACAATTATTTCGCTGGTTATTTTTGCTCGTTACTTTTTAGAGTACAAAATTATTTTTGAAAGTTCAATATGGCCGCCATTTTAAGTGCCTTGTGGTGCTCTTAGCCAATTGACGTACTTTAATGGATTTTTTATCCACTGTGTGAAATAAGACTTGTTATGATAATTTAAGTCGAGTGCGAGAATGAATTTATAGTTGTTACTCTATCGTTGATGTTATGTGCCTTGAATGAAGTGATACTTATTAGACTTAAATATTGTATCGTTAAGATTAACTCAGGGTCGGATGAAAGAAATCCTATTGTTAATGAGACAGGGTCATATATTTACATTTACTAAAATTTAATAATAAATAAAAAGTAAAAATCTAAAAATTTAGCTGCTATTGTGAATTCGCACAAAATTAACGGTATGGTTCATTAGCCCGTCAAAAAATTTGTCGTTTCGCGGTTTGTATAGAAATTTGACAGAGGGTCCATACCGCCAATCTTGAGCGAATGAATAATGTATGACATCAAATTGAGTCTAAGATATTTTGACTGGATTGTCAGTGCTGTTTGTGAATATAAAACTTATAAAGGTGAAAATATGAAATGCAATATGATGCCCAAACGTACTAAATATAGAGTTCCATTTTTAATGGCACTTACCATGGGCTTAAGCTTAATCCGTCCCTGTTGATGTCCTTGTACGAAATGCTCCATTAAAAGATTTATACAGATGTAGATTATATGAAAATAGTTTATAGACTGTGGCTGTGGTCTTAATAAACAGTAGTAATAGTAAGAGTCATAGTCATTTTAGTCGTAAGTACAGATCAAAATATCATGCCACACATTTTATCACTAGGTCCTAAGGAAATTATTGTAACTTGACTTAAATACTTTACATATTATTTTTATGATGTTATACAATAAGTATAACACCTATATTCTGTTGTCACATTTTGGGTACAGTAGGTACAAATCAAAGAGTGCGACTTTTGTAACAATATATACCACTATATGAAATAAACTATGAAATTGAGAAAATTACAAATGACTTTAATTTATGCCGGAAACCAGTATTCAGTAATAAGCAAGTGGTAAAGAAGAACATTAAATATTCAAAATCAACATCATTTATTTCTGAGTAACTTTGAATCAAATGTTTTCATAATGTCTACATTAGGATTGCAACAACCACAATACCACGACCCACAAGTCCAACAACGCCACTACCATAAAAGTGTATTATACACACTACATTAAAAATTGACTGGTAGCACCGCAATTAAGCTTCAGTCCCTGGAGAATTCAATGCAATGTGTATGAGCCCATATAGTGAACCCAACAATCTACAGCGTTCCCAGGCCCATCAGACACGGGACCGCGACCACCACACCCGTAACCACGGGACTGCAATCCCTAGTGTTCATGTTGCCTACCACCGGTTCGGGACCTAGCGGTGGCAGAAGAACCGGCGTAAGAAACTCGCACGGGGACACCTTTTACCAAAAATATGGGAAAATTACTCTTTTCTAAAAAAGTGAGACAATTTTTTTACTTAAAAAATACATCCATAAACAAGCTTGCACTATTATTTAATTTTACATAGAAGCAGCCTAGTGCCTGTCAGCATGTTTGTTCCAAGATGTTATTATTAAAATTATTATTTTTTAACAAAAAATTTAAACCGACTTCCAAAGGAAAAAACTAAAATTGCACAAAATAAACTAAAAAGTATTACATAAAATTTATTCTTTAATAGTGCCTGTTTCAGAATTCGGTGAGGCATCAGCCTATTTCCGTACACAATCTTCATAATTTTGAATTTGGTACTAGTCAAAAATTTAAATTTAGGCAAATCATGACATGTTAGCTGGTACTGACTTTAAAATAATGAAGATTGTGTACGGAAATAGGCTGATGCCTATGATGATGATTAATCTATATAAAAGACGGTAGAAAAAGTATTGGTACTTTAATTTGACACTCATAGACAATAGCACTAATGATGCAAAATACAATGAGAGTTAATAATTTTGAAACAATATATTGTCTATACTATGAAAATACATTACATTTTCTAAATAAGGAAACTGTTTTCCCCGTTCTAGCTAAAACATTGTTAAATATCATGTATTTAACAAAATAAAAAAATGTATTTAAGACAATAATTACAATTGTAATAGTTTAAATAATTAAAGCGGAAAATATACAATATTTAGAAAATTGCGATATGGATATTTGTAAATCGTTGATATATAAAATTATATTTTTATAAAATCAACTTAGCATTTTATATTTGCTTTACTCTGAACATCATACAATAAGTAAGCTTAAGTCACAAAGAATGAATTCGCGAAATATAATTGAAGATCAAACGAACTTACCTTAAGTGAAGTTCAATCATAATTATATGAGCGAATTCATTCTTTGTGATTTATCCAAACCCACCCTATATAAACTGTAATCAGTTACCCTACCCATATTACAAATATAAAATGCGCATCGCAGGTAAGATTTTGCTCTAAGCGAAATGAGCGATCAGGGGGGAAATTTTTAGGATGCTCTGTGACACTGACGTTATTTTTTTTTATCTCTAAAATACGTGCAAGGGCTAGACATGGGAATGCCACTATACAGGAAGTAAGCTTAAATCACAAAGAATGAATTCGCTCATATAATTATAATCGAACTTCACTTAATGTAATTCACAGTTGCCGTCTTTCTTTAGACGGCAAGACCGCGCTTAAGCGCTATTCCGCTCCTAGTCACTCCGAGACCGCGATTTTAACTTTTGTACGATTGTGAGCTTTAACTCATTGCATTAGGTTTTAATTTTCAATACACTTGATTTTAATTTGAGTGGTTTTATGTCAGATAGTCTTCGCGATCTAGATGCTAATTGTACATAGGAGTGTGCAAACCATAAGACGTAAGTCGCGGACGTTTTTGTATAGGCTGTCAGCCGCGTCCGACCAGTTTGTTTTCAGCTTAACACTACCTGTGCGCCGGCGTCCTCGACAGGAATCCGTGCGATGTCTTTGGAAGACATGCTAAGTGTGAGTTTTACTTTGAACATTTGAGGAAAGTGACTGAGTATTAATCATTTCAAACGTTTTTTTACTATGTCAAAATCCCTTCCTGTGGTGGCCATGAAAACCGTGTGTTGTTGCGCTATCAAAAAAATCAAAACAGTCATTTGAAAGTTATTCAAGAACCATTGTCCTCTTTCCCTATCCCTATTCCCTCATAAAAAGGCCGACAACGCACTTGCGACTCTTCGCATGTTACGTTGTCCATTGGTGACGGCAGTTGCTTTCCATCAGGTAATCCCTCTGCTCGCTTGCCCCTAAAATATAAAAAAAAACAATGAAGAATTTTTATTTAGCCTTTGTCTATTGTTTTGACGTACTAAGTTATTACGTAATATTATTCGCTTTATGAGATACATCTCAGTGAATATTAACCATCATAATGAAAGCTGTTCATAGTTCATACGTAATTGATACATAGCAAAAAAACATTTTTGTTTTACAGGGACCTCTCAGTCAATGGATTTTGCTTGATAAAATTAGAATATTACCGCTACCTTATATTATAAGGGATAATCAATAAACTACGTCACACAATTGAAGACAATTATACACACATACATATTTAAAGACTAACCTTTGAGTAAATACTTATTAATTTTTTACTTTACAAATCTTGTAAATTACCTCATTTGAATTTCAAATAATTTTTCTGGTCCTGAAGCGTCTGTTCACGTAAAAATTCGGGAGATTTTAAAATGTTGATTACCCGCTTCTTCAACTTTTGTCTTCAATTTTCATTAGACATGTGGGATACACGTTCTATTGACCGAGAGAGGTTATAACACCTCTCTAGGTCAGGCCGAAGACCACGTGATACATTTCAGCTGTCGAATACATACGCCGTGTTTCGAAAACTTCGATAGCGCGATAAAGGATTATTACGCTTAATGTGGATACCGCCACAGCACTCCCCCCGAAGACCAGAGGTCGATCTTGAAGTATTGTCGCTTGAGTTGCCAGTGCAAGTAAGTTCTAGTGAGTCGAAATTGTGGCAGTGGAGTCCCAGTGAGTCGGAACTGTGATGCTGCTGCACGGGCTCCAGTTAGTCGGTTTGTGCTGCCTTGCGCTTGCTGACCGGTCAGTGTAGTGAGAATGCCCGATGCGGAGTCGTCCGGGCTGCGGTACGTTGCGGCTAGTGGGTGAAGTACCCGATAAGACCATGTGCGGTACGGAGAGGCGGGGAGTGATGACGAAGGAGGAGTGTTCTGTTGAGGGTCACCAGTGTGGGATATGAATGTACTGGCCAAAGGAAGATCTTCCGACCGAGTTAGGTGTTATACTCGGTCAGGCCGGAGGCCACGTAATTTTTTTTACCGACTTCCAGAAAAGGAGGAAGTTTCTCAATTCGACCGTATATATATTCTTTTTTTATGTTTGACCAAGCATGACTCCACCGTTTGTGGGCCGATTTTGAAAATTTTTTCGCTGTTGTATAGCTGCAGTTTGGTCCCATTTTCCCAAAAGTGGTGATCTGATGATGCGGTCCAGGAGGAATCGAAAGGACTATTTGAAATTTATATACAAACATATGGTTACTTTTACTTTTTCTGAAGGATTTCAGGCATATGCAACCAAAAACTAAGATTTTGGACAAATTTATTTGAGTCCGATGGTGCAGAAGTTCTAAATCCTTATAGATAGCGATTCGGGGATTTAAGCTTTATCTGTGTTTAGGATGAAATTTCCGCCATCTGCTTTTTTAATTTAAATACAATTATTGTAAGTTTTTTTTTAGAATTTGGTACCCTGTTTTTGAAAGTGGTAAACTTTTTTTATATGATATATAGGAGGCAAGCGACCCCCTCGCTTGCCCGCTTCGGTTTCTACGGTTGGAAAGTAACTGCCGTCACTCGCGACATCTGAAGAGTCGCAAGTGTATTTTCGCCTTTTTTCATGAGAAAATAGGGAATGGGATAGGGGGTTGGAAAAGGGATAGGGTTAGGGAAGTTTAGCCACAGGTAAACTCACTCACTGAACGAAAAACAGCACAACACCGTTTCACGTCAGTTTTCCGTAAGGCCGTATCACTCCGGTCGAGCCGGCCCATTCGTGCCAAAATATGGCCCTCCCACGTTAATGAGCATCCGTATTATCTTCTTGTGATCTTAAACTCATTGGTACAAGCCCGAGTTCGAACCTGTACGATACGTTTATACACACTTAGATTGAATTATCAACAACTGACTATATATTAGTCACTTATAGTGACTAACAGTTAACTAATAAAAAGGGAAAAACAATTTTGGTACAGAACACTTCGTGCGCGAGACCAACTCGCAATTGACCGATTTTTTATATCTCTTAGCCATATTATCTTGCTAGAGGTCAATAAGAACTTAACGGACGGATAAGCAAAGTAATTGCGAAAAATTATAAAATATTCCTTATATATAGCGCCAAAAATCACGAAATCGTCAGTAGCGAATTACAATTATGACCAAATATGGAGATCAGGTAAGAAATAGAATTATTTTTGATATAAAAATGCGTCTAGCTTAGTAGCTTTACTCATAATAATCTAAATAAAAATAAACTTTTAATGTTACACTCCTCAGAGTGTAACATTAAAAGTGCGTTACCGGCCTTTTAATAAAGGAATAACCTTAGAGAGTAATAGTAATTGGAAAAGGGAATAGGAATAGGCTATCCCTATCCCTTTTCCCTTCGTGTATCCGTAGTTTTATATATGTTACCGTCAATGTGTATAACGCAGGCATTCTTTGCAATGCCTATGAAATGTATACATACTTTGCCTAGGTAATCTATAGAATGCCTAGGCATTGTATATAATGTCGGCTGTTCTCCCGGTAATGTTTTAAATCGAATTGCCTAAATTTGAGGAAACTGTAAGCATGTGGTAATTTTGCATTTAACGTATTAATTACATTTTGGCCGGAATCCCGACAAAATATTATAAAATATTTTTTTTTAATTACATCGTTACCCAAAACCATCGTGACTGATTCGTATGTCAGAGCATATCCGACTCGGGTAGATTAGGTTAGGAAGTTAGCACCTTCCCGTAGATTTTTTTCTTAGTAAATCCAAAACCCTGACCGAAGCGAAGTGGAGCCTACGTACGGCTCGAATTGATAATCTCCGTTTTTTGAAGTTGGTTAACGTTTCCCTTAGCTGGTATCAACTACCTATAGTAACATAATTAAGGATTTCACACATAAAATACCAAGGCAATGTATAAATGAAAACTATTTCATGCAGTACCTAAGCATATTAGGCATTGTATACATTGCCTCATTATACACATTACCGGTAACATGTATAAGGTGGAGGATGTTCGGTCTACAGGAAACTCCATGGTTTTTCAAAAGGCCATGAACCATGGTATTTCTCGGGTTTGTATTTAAGCAGGACTCTTCCAAATAAAAAAATATTTTCTTTTCAGGAATATAGGGTGTGTGACACTGCTGTGTTTTATTTCAATAGCAATGGCATATGAGGACGTGGATGACAACTTGATGACAAAATTTGTTTTGGCCAAAGACAAAGAGTCTCTGCGTCGATATTTTAAATGTCTCGTTGATAAAGGACCGTGCGATGCGCTTGCCCAGTCCGTCAAAAGTTTGTATAATCCATATTTTGTATTTTATTAAACTACCAGCGGATCCGGCAGACCTTGTCCTGCAAAAAAGAGGAAATGACTTTTGAAATTGTAATTCTATTCATTCTGTCTGATAAATATACGCTCATCACAGTAGAAGATGCGTGTAAAATAAAATTGATCTAATGCAAATTATTACGATTGTGGGTAAAACATTAACCGAATTAAAAATCTTTGAAATCTGTTGAAAAATAAGTGCGATATTAGCGACTTTAGATTTCTACCCATTTATAAACTTTGACGTCACACTATTGAGTGTGACGTCTCTTTCTAACTGCCTACATTAAAGGCATGTAACATTGTTGATTACATTTTTATCAAAAAACTGATAAGACGACATCGTTTTTAAATAACAACAGATTTATTTAAAGGAGGAATAAAAAAGGATCAAAGAAAGTGTGTTTGTAAGCGGTTCTGCGGGAGCTCTGCTTTCAAACCGCACATTCAAAAGTTTGGAGTCGACCGAAAGATTGCCGTCCTTATTTAACATCCCCTTTTGACCTTTTTTTTCCCTAAAAACATATTGTAAGAGTAGGACGGAGCATTCCGAATCTCCAGGTTCAATTAATATTCCGTTTCAGATCACATATCAGAGTTGGTAAAGAGTGGTTGTAACAAATGCGACTACGTCCAGAAGCACGTTTCCCACTTCTTCATAACGACCCTGAGGGGGGATTATCCGGAGCTCTATGAAGCTTTTGAGGACAAGTATGACCCCGACAGAACTTTGTTGCCCCGATTAGATGAAAATATGAAGGAATTCTGGTGAAAACTATTAAGGCCGTTTGCCCAAAGGACGCTGTCACCGTCAACAAGATTATTTTGGACTAATGAAATGCACCTTTATGATCTAAGCTATAGGTTTCATTTTCTAGTGACGTTGCTCTAACGTCCTCGTCGTCGCCGATCTGTAGTAGACTAGAGCAGATTGAAAACTGTCGCCTATGACATACAGTAGTGTTTTATCGATACTAAATTATTTCGTTGGCGGTGACGGCGAAGCAAATTTATCAGAACCGAAGGATTCGAAGTAATTTTCTCTTTTTTTGACAGCGAATGAATCAGACGAATCGACGCGTGCTAGTATGCAAGGGTCCATGTCATTTCGTATATCGAATTTATTCATTTATTTAATAAGGTATAATTACAGACAACAGAATAATACAATTTCAATAAAATGGGAAGATTCTAAAATAACTTCTCACAATAAAACCTAAGTCCTATTACAATTATACACATGGATGTATATTAAATATGTGTATTATATAATAAATGTGTGTATAGTATAAAAGTATTAAATATATTTCCGTTGTCTGGTACCTGTAACGCAAGTCGTTCGGGTACTTAGCACGGGGCCAGATTGGCGTGGTGTGAAGAGTCCATAGATATTATTATATTATTAATTGTCCACAGTCAAACTGTGTTTAACAGTTTTGTGGATACTTTGTTAAATTAGAAGAAAGTTTATAAATAAAATAAATACTGTAACAACATATAATTTATCCAATGGCTTTCAAGTACCTACTATAAGAAATGATTCTTAAATTCTATTCTTTCGCGGCTTTCGGCTTGTTCTGTTCTGATAGATCTGCATTCATAAATCGAACAGGAAGCTGTGTTACTACTTAATTTATGTGCTGTATATTAAAATTTTATCCTATAGCATTATCATTTATTTAACACTTATAAGCTTCGATCAAACATTAATAAGATACACAGATCATTTCGAAATTGAATAAAATAATGACACCAAGACTATCTGACACAGAATAACTTAAATCAAAATCAAGTGTATTGAAAAATTGAAAAATAAAACTTAAATTAATGTGTTGAAGCTCATAATCGTACAAAAGTTAAAAGGTCTCGGAGCGGCTAGGAGCGGAATAGCGCTTAAGCGTGATTTGCCGATGTAACTTTTTAGATGGCAACTGTGAATTTTTATAATATTTGATCGAAGCTCATAAGGATGTTTACTGCGGAGGAATGTTATAGATATCCATTATCCATACTATATTATAAATACGAATGCGTGTTCGTTTGTCCTTTATTTAAGCCCTACCAAAGCAACTAATAAACTTGATTTTTGGAACAGACCTAGTGTGTAGAATGGAAAGTAGTATATGACATTTGGTCTGCGAAAAACATAATTTTCCCAAAATTACGCATATGATATTTGATCTGAGAAAAACATAATTTTCCCAAAGTTATGCAATTTGGGGTTAAAGCTAATAGTTATTTATTTGTTTTATTGTTGTATTCAAAAAAACTATTAGGGGTTGCAAGTTTTTTCTAGGAAGAAACATGCACAGTTAGTATAGGTCAAGTACCTCGACCGCGTTAATAAGAAAATTAAGAAACCACAGCAAAGTTAACAACATGAAAAACACCCGCACTTAAATTAAAACTTTTAAAAAATTAAAATCAATTTATTTTAATTCAAAACCAGTACTTAAAGTACACTTTCTGAACGTCGAGACTACGGTGCATACCATCGGTTTATGTTTACGTTATAATTCTAGTCTATCAGTAACTCATTTCTGTCCGTGGTTTCGCTATTTTTCGAACATCCTGTAATGATACAAATACTTTGGTATTTGTACCAACAATCATGATGTTTTTCCAATACCAAGAGCCTAAGTCAAGCCAGTTAGAAGTCATATATCAAGTCAGTTCGTTGCTTTGTTGAGGTGTTAAGGAATGGACAAACAAACAAAATGATAAATAAACAAATACACTTTCCCATTTGTAATTTAAGTATGTATATTCGATTCTAAAACAAGCTCCGAAGTTATTACTTCTTTTCCTAACAGTCTATATGAAAGCATGAAAGATAATAATATTATTATCATACCGAAACACAAACTTTTAATCCTGACAAGTGCTCCTTGGACTACAAAGCCGAAAAACCAAATGAATTACTTACCCTACTGGGTAACAAGCAATGTTTAAACTCAAATAATGTCGAAACAAATCCAAATAATGTCATTAATATGCATTGAATATTTCAACGTCATTTACACAAAATACAGCGGCGTCATTTGCATATTTTTATTA
Organism: Cyclargus thomasi; assembly: GCA_026546445.1. Taxonomy (NCBI): domain Eukaryota; kingdom Metazoa; phylum Arthropoda; class Insecta; order Lepidoptera; family Lycaenidae; genus Cyclargus; species Cyclargus thomasi. The sequence goes on from JAOTAV010043284.1 coordinate 17,402, forward strand.
GATATATATATCAAATTACGCCTTGGGAGATTTTACATAGTTTTAGATACGCAATCGTATGCAAATTATTTTTTAACAAAAAATTAAAACCGACTTCCAAGGGAAAAACTAAAATAGTACAAAAGAAACTAAAAAGTATTA
>JAOTAV010043295.1:0-17542 GCA_026546445.1 Cyclargus thomasi
ATACCGCTGTCGATCCTGGCGACACAGGAGATACAGTGGTGGGAATGTGTGGTGGGCCAAAGCCCGTTAAAAAAAAAGATATTTGAGGCAAGCTGAAACCTTGTTATGTATCTCTCCTATTACAACTCAATATCTGGAACGACAATACCATATTCGCTTCTCACCAGCCGGTGAGAAGCGCGGCTGAAGAAAAAAACAAAATAAGAAATTATTTGAAAATGTATATCGTGACGTAGTGGGGTGTATGTGACAAGGTTTCAACTTACTATCAGCTTTCAGATTGTAACAACATCATTTCACTTTTGATAGATTATAGGCAAGCGTAGGATCCGCTATTCCAATATTTAATTAATGTATATCTTTGAGCCTAAAACATTTTAGGAGTAAAAGTATTTTTCGAAAAGACTTAAATCAGAATGCAGTACCAATTAAATAAATTAATGAAAGATTTATATTGTATGTTTTAATTAAAATATATTTCCTTGTGTTTTTCGTGATGAATGCCATTTAAAACGAAGATAATATCAACACTTCTTATTAATTACAGAAATCGTTTAGTAACGCGACAAGAATGTTTAAGTGCGTTGTTTATTAAGTCACTTAAATTTAATTATTTAACTTTCAGGTAAAAACATTGTAAAATAAACGATAAGGTTTTATTGCTACGATGTTTTTTGTGGTGTTCTTCAATTAGAAGGAATGCTTATCCTATTGCATTCCAGATTGAAAAACTATAATAATTGTAGTTAAATATTATGGTAACTTGCACATTTTTAAATAGAAATAGTATTTTTAGTTAGCGACTCACATTTTTAAGTAAGGAAGAAAATTTAAATCTCTTCCGGTTAAATATTTCCTTATGAAGGAGAATCGTGGTGACGTTATGTAACTAAACCACTAAGGGCGAGGCACCTAAACTAACGAACAGGCTTACTAATTATTGAATATGCTCATAGTAAACCGCAGTAAACTTATGAAGAGGCTTACAAATTACTAAGGGTATTTGTAAGCCTCTTCTTTATTTTTTTCGGTAATACACTTTCACCGCCTATTGGTAAGTGTCGGATAGTTTATCCACAAATTTATTGATAGATGTTTATGGAGAATGTAGAAAAAAAATATGGGCTATCCACAATTTTTTTATCAGAAACTTTATCAGTAAGCGATGAAACAGGCCCTAAATATAGGAAGTAGTAACCATCCCGTGTTTTATTGTTTTGAGATAGGCCCGACCTTAAATAATATAAGCCTTAATCGTAAATCTCTTTAAGCATAATATAATCCGTCATATTATGTAATATTTTATTTATTAATAAACTAGCTTTTGCCCAAGGCTTCGGTGTCGTAAAGTTTGAAAATAACATAACAATACGAATATGCTCGTTACTCGTAAGCCTCTTTTGGGAGTAAAATGTTTTCCCAAAAACCAAGGCTAGCCTAGTTGCTTTCCATTCTTTTAACTAAGTCTATGTTAAAAATCCACTCATCAATTAGCTGCTGACCTTAGAACATGAAGAATGACAAAAAAACACAATTCTCAATTATAATATTATTTTGGACAAACAGTGGTAGTCATTGTATTAGTTTTATGCTATGTAATTTTAGATTGTAATTTCAAAACAACGGTTGCACAGCGTTTAGTAGTTTATAAACTAGAAAAGCAACTTTACACAAGATAGTAAAATGAGCAACATAACATACTAACATAGTTTCGCCTCCGCCCTCTAGTTTCATGGCCACGCGCACGTGCGATGTCTCCTACTTCCGGCAGACAATTTCTTCGCAGGAACTTAATTCTTAAAAGGCACATTCAAGTCTTCACATTCGACCGAATGCCGCCGTCTCTAACACCGCCATTTCCCAACAATAGGACACAGCATTCGATCTGTTCTGTTAGTCTTAAAACAGTATCTGAGTACTCCTCTTGCACTTTGTTAATAAATTCTTCCAGTGATTAGTTATCTTATGATGAGTAGCATTTAGTCACTGAGTAATACGTTTTAGAGAATTTATTCAATTAGTATCTAATTAGTGTTACTACACTACGCTAAGTATCCGGGGATTTTTGTTAGTTAGAACTACTGTTCTAACTAACAAAAATCCCCGGATACTAGGCGTTAGTGATCACAGCAACGCCTAGTTTCCGGGGATTTTCAAAAGTTTATCAATCCACTTGGGAACTTTATTGGCTCGTGTCAAAAATGAACAAGTTAACTTACATTTCAAGACATTTTGAGATAAGCATTTTTGGATATGCTAACAAATTGTTATGTTGAACCTGCACCAGGACACCGCTTGTTCTGGTAAATTCTTTGGTGGCACTTTAGAAGCAAAAACCACTTTAGACTCTTGGAGACACATCAACAGATTAACCTTGAAGAACATGTTACACGTCTTGTGTCGGCAACAGTGGTTGTCATAAAAATTACCAGTTTATGTCACACAATGGTTCAGTAATCAAGTAATTTCACGCCACTGACTATTTTGTAACTATTGATGCACTAACGCGGTTAGCATGCTTCATTTACACTAAAACGGGTAGGTGGTCGGAACCAACCGCTGGTTAAGGTGACCTTGGTCAGGTCAACCATTTGTTTTTACACGATGGTCAATTAGAAGCAATATATACGCTTCAGATTTAGGCTATTGATGATAATAATAAAAACGAAATTAGGACTTAGGATCACGCTTGACCAACCAAAAGTCTAGAAGAGGCTTTGGCCTTATAAAGGAACAGAGAGTGCACTTAATATAATTTACGAATTTTTTTTGAAAAAAAACCATCCCACCAAAATCATTTTCGTGTTAAAATGTTACCAAGATTCGAGGATAATATAATTTTGCCAAAAAGTAGTGAAATCTCATGTAGGGCTAAGTTTCCAACCTTACATATTTAATCCTGAATCTTTAAGCCTTAATTTAGTGCTTAATTCACGGCGAAATACTAGGTATAATGTTTTAGCCGCACGGAAAGTCTAAAAATCTAAAAATTCTACACGTTAGTCAAATGGGTGGCTTGGCCGTTTAATAGAAAAGTAAATAATATGACAAATAACCAAATTTTGCTCCGCCGTCGCGATCCCATACTGAGCCAGATGGCTTCTTGCCCTATAACCGAAGTTAAGCAACGTCGGGCGCGGTTAGTACTTGGATGGGTGACCGCATGGGAATCTGCTTTTTATTAGGTTTTTGAATTTGAATTGGGTTAGGTTGAGTTTTATAATTTTTTTATGTTGTTTCTATACTAATATCGTATTGCATACCAAATTTCAGCTTTCTAAGACTTCGGGAAGTACCCTTAACTTTGATGATCAGTGAGTAAAATAAGGGATTTTCAGACACCTATAAAATCTAAAATATAACAGCTACCGTATACAAATTTTGTTAATTTAACTATATTACCCACGCCAGTATATCTTAAAAATTTGAACTTCCTGGCATTTTCCAAACCAAAGTTAGGAGGGGGTCAAAAATGCAACAAAACGTATGAAGAAAAGATAGGTTGTACTTCGATTTTGCTCATCGGGGCGGGGACACTAACGTGCCCCAGAATCTCGCCTCTGCTCGCCGATGCTCGACTACATTCGACTTTGATCGGTAAATTGACAAAGTGCTGCGGACGATTATGTAGATGCGATGATGATCGTGCTGAATAACGAACATGGGCGATTATGTCGCAGCTGCATATAACGCGACAGATTCCAGACTGATGGACAAGAATACTCTTATTTATAAAATTCTCGTATTAAACCTTTTTCATTTTCTCGATGATTTTCAATACGAACGTACATCATTACCGACGTTTTACGTAACTCGTCAAGTGTATTAAGAGTCGTGACCGGATGGCACCACGTTCATACCACCTCGAACCGAACCAACTGGTATTGTTAAATGACGAGTGTGATAAGAATCGTAATGAGTAGATTCACACGTCATAATGTTAATGAGAAGAAAATTATGCCGCCGTTCTTTGAAATATTTTCGCCGTTCAAAAAACTTCACCTTTATATAATTTTAATAATATATCTCTTTCAGTACTGCTACCTTCACAGTGAACTTCGTATATACTATTAACGGGCGAGCCGGTGCACATTTTTATGCAAAGAGACGCCCCGTCACAGTATGCTCACTCCTTAACATTAATATTACAGACAGTGTCAGATAATTTAAATGTTCTGCAAATAATAAAGCTACATTTTAACAAAAAGAACACATTATTCTTATTATGTTCCAAAAAAACAGAAATGCATAATTTATTAAATGCTAAGTGAAAGGATATAGGAACCTCATATGATATGCCTCGACCCGACATACATAGCAATCCTTTCTAAAATTCTTAAAACATATTCCTTGTAAATCTCGTTTTCGTTGAACATTTTCTTGTTATTAAATTAATAAGTAGATAATTATTAACCACAAAGATTCTTGAAAAAAAAAAACAGTCTATTTCTTCTTATTCTTTTAAACAGAGTGTATTTATTATTTGCTCAACTTGATACCGAATTGTTCTGTGCTCCTAGCTATTTGCTGTGACCGATTTGGGTGGTCCTATAATAATATCTAATTATACTGACACTGTACTCTACAAAGGGGTGAGTATAAAAAAAATAAAGTAGCAGGTCTACCATGACTCTGAAGCTTATTAAGCAATTTTAGTTCCGCAAGTGATCGCTAGAGGCGCTGTAAAATTTACGAAGTTGGTATCGATAAATACAATTGTTTTTTAAACTCGTGGAAGTCAGTAGGCCCTTGTGAGTATACTGTTAATTGTGATATTACAGTCATGACAATTGCAAGTCTCCAAGTAAGAGCGACAATATTTACTTTCAAATCAAAATCATTTAGGCAATAGAAGTACTGAGTAGCAATAAAACAATACACATTCACATCAGGAAAACCCCGAGAAATATATTGTCACTTGTGAGTCCCCTGAAAAGTCATAAAATATTACGTAATCTCTCACAGGATGCTGGTGTGAATCGGCGTTACGATGTGTTTCGACCAGTGAGTGAGTTTACCGGAACAATTCCCTACACCTAATTCCTGTTTCCGTTCCCGTTCCCTATTCCCGTTCCCTGTTCCCGTTCCCTATTCCCGTTCCCTGTTCTCGTAGCATATTCATTCAAGGCCAGCAATACACTTGCAACGCCTTTGCTTTTACTAGTGTCAATGGGCAACGGGTGTCGCTTTTCATCAGGTGACCCGCCTGCTCGCTTGCCCCCTAATTCTCATAAAAATAAGCAAGCGTCATGACCATCTCGTCACCGGCACACTTTCAACACTGCGGAGGGCTATAGGGTCAAATCGTACCGGAACGTAACGCAATACAAAACGATATATGAAGATGCATTTCTAAATTTGTATTAAATTGACAGTCAAACAAGCTAATGTCCAAAAACAAGAAAACCCGACTGCGGGAACCATTGCAATTTGAACATCAAGTTGTGTATATTTCTAGAAAAGTTAAGCCATTCATTTTCAAAAAAATTTTTGGAACCTCACAATTATGCCTTAAAATTCGGCCATTTTGATTTTTTAATTTTTTAAACGTACTCATTGTCACATACATAATATATAATTACATACACACAAATATACTCTCGAAAGGCCAACAAATATACCTGGTGCAGTCGGGTAAAAATCTAAGCACGTATGAATCTAAAATATAAAATAGTGTCACTATCTTACATATTAGCATAGAGGAATTTCTATGATATTAAGTACCTTGCTCTTCTGAAACGGCTTTTCCGACAAATTTTACAATTATGTATATCTAGTATGAATGAGAATCGGCTGCTATTTCTTTATTTTTCCAACAACAAGGCCCAAGTCATACTTAGAAAAAGTGATGATAATGTTAATTACCTATGTACCTAACTGGTGTTAATAAAACTCATACATTTAGAGCCTGTTTCACCGCTTACTGATAAAGTTTCTGTTAGTCTATCCACAACTTTTTTTTTAAGATTATCCATACAACATCTGTCAAATAAAATTGTGGATAGGAAATAGGTTTTTTTGGACATGGCTTTGATAATTCACAATGACAGCAAAAAAGTGTGTAAATTATTATTATAGACACAGCTCACACGAAAATTATAACCGATCTATACGAAACTCGGATACAAGAAGCAGTAAAATCTTCACTAACAATAGTACAGTTGTCGTACTGTCAAAAAGTCAATACGATTTATCGTAAACTACGGGCGGCGGACACAAGGATTTTTTCCACGGGTAATTTATTCTCGAAAGAATATAATCTATTGACTAGCGCCTTGGCCCAGTTAATTTATTGGCCACTAAGGTATGATTTATTGGAAACATTAGATTGGCATTATCGTTATATCATTTAAATAAGAAAGGACGACCTTCGTCGAAAGTCATGTATCTGATGTCATTGCTCGATATGTTCCGTTTTAAGCAGGGTTTACACTCGCGAGCTTTGTTACAAAGTTTAGCATAACATTCAGCATGAGCTATCAGTAAAATGGGCTAGATAATGTGATAACTACTTAACTTACTAAAATATTGTGACAGCATCATACAAATCACCTTAAAATTACGTTTATTACTAAACTTTAGAAAACTATGCTGCCGTCCAAAGCTCAAATGCCTTTAACCAACATCTGGTCGATTTTTATTACATATGGATGCCATCACAATCAGAAGAAAAAGCTCTATCGACGTGTATTACCAACATTTTTGTAGTTTATACAGTCATCGAGTTATTAAAATTAATATTGCCGTTATAAGTACCATATACCATACCTTAGAAAAATGGCTGCGTTTTTTGCTCATAACTCAAAAAGTACTTTTTGCACATAGCGGAATTTTAGCTTGAAGAGGCTGTATGTTAAGTCAACCTTTAGGCCTGAAAACTTACGTTATTCAAAATTATATATAATCATAATCTCATGAGATACCTGACCCAGCATTACAATATTAATATTATTATAGGAAGAGGGGAGGCTGTTGTCCAGCGGCTATTAATAATAATAACAGATGATAATAACTAGATGATGCCCGCAGCTCCGTTGCTCCAAAATTCATTTATCGCGAGGGAATCGCTCATGATCCAGGATAAAAAGCATCCTATGTCCTTTCCCCGGACTCAGAGTACCCTAAATTTCAGCCAAACCGGGTCAGCGGTTTAGGCTTGAAGAGGTAACAGACAAAACTGCAGACAAAAATTCGCATTCAGAATATTAGTATGGAAGTATGGCTGACACACAGCGATGGGGTCCTGCTCGTTAATCTCATTTACGCATTTATTTTCAACGTTACGTGCAACAAGTCGTGTCTGCGCAGCTTTACGGTCATTTAAACGAGATTGACCTAGGATAATTGTTCGGAAGTGGGCGATTGTGTTATTTTCCTCTTGACTTGTAGTCTGTCGTTGAAGACCTCCATCGCTGGATGCGCCATGAATACTAACACGCAGGACGAGGATAGCCCGTGGCATTGGTTTTTGATAACATTTCGGTATCGGGACCAGGTTTTAGTTTCATTACTATTCTTACCTCATAGCGTATGTAATTATTTTTTTAATTTTTAAAAAGTTTTTTTTGTATTTAATGGTTTTTAACAAGAAGCTAAGATCCTAGTTGATTTGGTTTACGAACTTTTTTTCATATTTGAGAATCTTGGAAAATTACAAATCATCTCCTTTTGTTTTTGTTAAATCTGCACATGAAACTCACTACAATTCATTTCACATTTTATTTTTCTGTATGAAATGCTGAAATATATTTACTTAGTTAAAGTTTAATTATGTTTCCATTGTTTTTCTGTTGTAAGCAACAACATATAAAGTGATGCTCAAGAAAGGGGGTCAAAGCCATAACTTTAAAGGAAAGATTTAAATTTTAACAGCGACGGGCAGCAAGAAGTTTTATGCTAAATTGTAATTAGTAAAGCAATACCACAACTTGATACAGGACTAGGGCTCAGTCTATACAAAAGTGCGCATTCTCCTTTGTGAGGTGTAAAGTTCCGCTCATGTGGTGCAAGCAGACCTCCACACACTCCTCGCGGGGACATTTCTAACCAATATAAAATCCTTGAACTTTTAGAACGTTCGAGAAGTACGTCGCCCGCGCCCAAGGCGAGCGCCCGATAAATCAGCTGTAAGGGCACCTGACAACGGGTCCGATTCTCACTCTTCGAACGTCCTTCCGATCGTAGGTCATCAGGGTCACATACGCGGAAAACAACGCAGAGATCCGCAGTTGGTTGGTCTATGGCAAGTTTAGCTTAAATTCTTTTCGATATTAAATTTAACAAAAGTCTAGCAAGAAAAGCAGTTTGATAATAAGAATGTATAAGATTAGAAACGGACAAGCTTATAAATTAGTAGAGACCTTTGTCATAGATATTTAAAATCGAAGTAACATTCGATTTTCGAGAATCGCCCCCCGCGTATGTAACATACAAGTTCCAGTAATCTAGGTGGGTCAATTACTGCGCAGGTACGAATTTTTAAATTGAATAGTTACTGTTTGGCTTCGTTTTATTTTGTATGTACTTATTTTGTTACAATTACTAAAGCCAGATAATTGAGAAACTTTTTTGCCATAAAATTACTATAACAACTCCTTATCAGCCATTTCAAACCCCTTTAAAGATAAAGATAAAAAAAACTCTAGATATATCAGCGCTTCTAGGTTGTAGAAACCAAAATAACAAAAACTTGGATTACTTAAACACTTAAGTGTATGTAAATAATTATGGTAAAGTTGTTTTATCTCTGAATAGTTTTTTTTTTATTTTAATGCGTACAAACTCGATTTTGAGGAAAACAGTTGTCTTATTTGCAATCATGAATATATTTGCATAACTCATTGTTTGAGTCTCAGCAAAAACTATTCAGATATTGTACGCAATAAAAGCAGAATAATTAAAGATCATGATATAACTTTGTGTTGTTTTATATAGTAGCGAACCCGGCAGACGTTGTCCTGACGCTTGAAAATCGCTTAGATTCACAAACCGCGATCGCCGTTTGTGAATCTAAACCATTTTCAAGTCCCCTTGACCACGCTTACTTCAGGAAAATCAGTCAAGAAAATATAATGATATGGATATTTTTAAAGGATAGCCGACTTAATCTTTTTTTGTTTAATAGCATTAGGTCTGCCGTCTGGGCAACATATAGAATACATTTATCGGGGAAAATGTTCGGTTCCTACATATATTTGCGCAACGAAGTTGCAGACACCAACTAGTTAATGAAATAAAAGGGGCATACGACCACGGCTACCTTTTGAATATCACAAATTATCTTGTTTCTTACTTTTTAGAACTTGTTTTAGTAGCAGTCAGGTTTTAGTTTTTAATTATTTTGATTTCAATTATTTTTGGGGCTATCATACTCTCAATAATTCTTAATTATTGAGAGTATGATACTAGATAGTGAGTAGATAGTAGTAGATCTTAATATTGTATCGAAGAGATTTTATGAATTCTTGCAATTAGCAGGTTTTTTTTACAAGCAAAGCCGTGGGAATTCATGTTTATATATTTGAAATGAACTTACAGAGCTTTTTCATTTCAAACCCCACACGACACCGTCAGGGAATACATTTTTTTTTAATTTTTAAATTTTGTAAATAATTAAAACTTAACACACAAACATTGGCTCTATTCAACCAGCAACTAGCACTAGAATAATTCTCAGGGCCTTTCCTTATACGGGCCATATAGGCTAACCACAAAATATCTGACAGATGAAGTGTGGCGAAACTGTTAAAAAAGTTGTGGATAGCCTTTCCATATTCCAATACTGAGAAAGCGGTAAAACAGCCCATGAATTTTATAAAATTGTCTGATTATATTTTCGGTTACAGACCTGGGACCGCTACCCACCGTAGCCTAGACCCAAATGTGTTCGCTTCTTTCGCTCTGCTCTGCTCGCCAAACAAAATGTATTGAAATGAAATAAGCGTTCATTGTAAATGTAATTATCATACATTTTTGTTGGCGATTCTAAAACCCCCCAGCTTTAGTTATATTGTTTGCAGTAATTCCAAATGGCGGTGGTGCTCCTATAGAATATAGCTAGCTAACAAGCCATAATCAAAAGAGTATCAGGGCACCGTTAATCTTATTACCATTCTATGTTCACCTGCACACCTGCATCGGGCGAGCGTGTTGACACTAAAACGCGCCCCCTACCACAATAACTCGAAAGTAAACCGAAACTTAGCACATGAAACGTTTAGTGGAATGGTAGAATATATAATGATATGATTGTTTGTTAGTACGAAGACGAAGGAATCCCGCAATTGTCTGTTTTTTTTATTTCGCTGAAATTGTCTTTATCATTAAAAAAAATTACACATTTCTAAAACAGAAATGACTGTTATAGCTTGTTATTTTATGGGTTATTTAAAATTGCGATATTATACATTATACGCATAATTTATTTTTTTTAGTTTTAGTGTGTCATTGCGATCCTCATCGCAATGTATTTTGCAAAGCTGTGGTTTCGTCTCGTTATAATTATTATATTATGAATATGGATTTTTTTGCTTTAGTTAATTATTATTATACATACAATTCTTGCACTGACTATTCGTTTTTAAAATTTTTGAACCAAATTTGAATTTTCTTTTGAATAATTATATATTCTTTAGAAGACAATTTTAAGAAACAATGAATGATTTGCTGTACCGAATAAAATATTAAAGTTCACTTTTAATATTGCTCGTGTGTGTGAATCTTGGTGATTTAGATTTTCATTCATAATGAGTATTTCGGCAATAAAAAAGTGTTTTATGTTTATTGCTTTTGCTAGATTATAAAATATATGCGAATGTAAAATAAACTCGTTTTAAAATATGCACATACGCCAATAAAAGCCTCGTTTAAATTTTTCCAAACAAGGCAAGTACTGTTTTGATATGCTAGAGTTTTATATCTTTCCATTGTTATTTATTTTTATAGCACGTGACAATCCACGTGTTTTCATTGATGGCATCTCAGAAAGCGCTTAAAAACGTAATTAAAAATATTTACAACAATATCACAAATACTCGTATTTCTTTAAACGTGTCCAGGAATTCGTATTATATTTAACAACTCATTAAATAATTAAAAAGATGCCAAAATATAATAATATCGCCTATTTAATGACCTAAAAAGATGCTAATATTGAAAAGGAAATGCTCTGTAATTTATTTTAATTCCGTTTTCTAAAAACCTAATAGTTTTAATAAAATAGGTACTTCAAAATTAATTTAAATTGATTGTGAAATCGCTGTTTTGCAAAATTAGTAGTTAATTGCAAGAAAAATCCTAAAATGAATTGTTCTTATAAACATAAACAGAAAATACATTTTTTTTATTTTACTACACAAAACTTTTCGTTAGCCGAAAATAAGGTGTTCCTTATTTTACAACCACAAATAGTAGGAGTAGTGACTAGCGGCAATCATTCAATGATGGTGTGTGCCGCTCGCTTAAATAATGGGGTAGGTCAGACATTAATTTATTTCATGGTATATTCCTACTTTGATGGAACATTTATAGAAGTACTAGCATTTGCCTGCGGCTCCACTTGCTTGAAATACGATAATCGCTTAAAAATACGAATATTCTTGTAAGCCTCCTTTGCGAACATGATAAATCCAAAAGTAAAAAGGTCATTTTTGCTGTCCTTAAACTTTCAACTAAGAAAGAAATTAAGTGACTTTGTTGTATGGAAGTGACAAACAAACTAACAAACTCTCCCATGTATAATTTTAGTATGAAGTGTGATTTAATAAAAGTCAGTTGAAACGTGTTCAAACATTACTTTTGACTTATTTGTTTCGATAAAAAATTCTGAAACTCATAATTACATTTTACACAATGGTAATCTTGCAGCGCTGATATCTTCACAGTAAATTCCATACAAGGGTTATTACTGAACCCATATCCGAATGAAGTAAGATCCTTTTTGATCTGATTTGATCTTTTATAAATATTTACTCTACACAAAGCTGACAGATTATAAGAACTCACAATACGCGAAAATACAAGGCGGAAAAACACTAAAGTTTTCCATGCATTGTAATTTTCGTGCGCCTTCTGTTTGTGAAGTGTGAGATGAGATTTCACGCGTTGCGGACATAATATCTAAACTATTGAATTATATAAAAATAGGTCGGGTTTTCCTTCCTGACCATTTTTATTTATATTATCGTGACCATTAATTCGTTAGTGGGTAAAAATCAAAGGCCAGTCGTATAAAATTAATTGTAATAATAAACAAATGCCAATAAGGAACCTTTGGCACGCCTTTGTCTAGATTTCATTACTTTTTAAAGAGTAACAAGCAGCTCATTTAAGACTTGGCCTGTTTTTTACAGAATGTTTGTGGTGGGATTTTACTTTTTTTTGTAAAAAGGTTATTTTTGCCACAGTTTTTGTTAATATACACCTTTGTATTCTTTTTTTTTCAATAGTACGAAACCAGTATTTAAAGACATCCGCTTATCCCAGATACGTCTAATCGCATGATGTATGAAAGTAAAATATCACCACAACAGTCGTTAAAATAGTCATGGTTTTGACAGATTTTAATTGGAAAAAATCTATTATCCTAGTTTATATAGTTTTTCCTTTATGTGGCCATTAAACCTTAGTTCGGTACCAAATTTCAGCTCTCTAGCTGCAGCAGTTCATGGGAAGTAGTAGTTCTATTTAATGATCATAAGTGAGTGAGTGTCGAAAATGCGAAACTTTGCTATCACTTAACTTCAGAAGTAAATGACCTACAGACTTGAATTTTCGGATTTTAAGTATGTGTTGTGAGATTACTAGTATAGACGGTGAAAATTTCAGCTTTCTGGTATTATCCAGAGGCTCTCAAATAGGGGGCTGAAAATCCGGCGAAATGGTTCCTGTAAAATGGTACGACAGCGTTTTCTTCGCGCTCGATTTGGCGATGCCAAATAGTATGAAATCGTGTCTTAAAAAATCAAAAGAGCTTATTTAACTAGAATACTTTTTACTGATTCCTACTTCCTATACATCGAGAACAGCTTCGATCGGAGTCTGCTGCCCCACATTAAGTAGATACCAGCCGATTGTAATTGAAACGGCCTGCGATGGAAGCGACATTCGAAGCACGAGAATCGTATCCCCGGCCCCTTCGTCTTCTACAAATTATACAGACAATTTTATCAGTGAGGCTGCGTGTAATTCTTCCGCAAACTTGTTCGCAAACCAGTCGTAAGTTTGCAAAGTGAAACCTCTAATGGTCGCAAGATTTCTACACTCACTACGTGATATATTGAAAGCACACACAAATTTCGCACAAGTTTTTGAAAACTGTTACATAAGTTTAAAATACATCATTATATAATTTAGGTAACTTTATTTCTGTAATTTTATCACGAGTATGACATTGTCGGTTGAGACAAAAGCCAAAAAAAAATAATAAAAAAAAATACAAAAAATAATTTCATATTATTTTTTATGATATTATAATTAAAAATTGTAACGTGCTAGTGTTTTTATACTATTAATAGTGGAATTCAAAATTTTAAATTTTTCAGTAAATTTATTTTGTTTTAAAAGTGACACGTACTGAATATTATACAACTATAATATATACACATATAATATATGTAAAATAATTTATTTCTTCAGTCAGTCTGCATTGTGCAGTAACCTCTCTATGTACCTGAAACAAAATACTTTAATTATTGTACATGTTTTCGTACGTTCCTTACATAATAGTTAACAATGCAACTGGCGGAACAGAGCACGAACATTGCCGTCCCAGGCTGATTTTTAATCTTATCTATTCTCAACTGTCCCCTTGGCTTACACAAAATAAAATTATATGAAAAAATAACTATAATAAAATTTTGAAAAAGAACCAACAACAAGATTATTTGCGAATTTTTCGGTTAGTTATCCCCATTCTCATCTCCATAACTTTAACATAGAATGGATCAACAGATTTTCACTAAATATATATTTTAAACAGGAACACTCGTATATGAGTCTTCTTCAAGTACTAGAGTCAAACTCCTTTTTTGTCGGGGGTGTAAAACGCAGCATCACAATGTTGCAAATAGCAATAGCATAGAATCAGTTCTTTTAGAAAACATCGCATCACAGCCATTGGTCATACCCATACGGCCTCGTTCTTGCGAAGCATCAACTCTGGACCGCAACGCAACGAAGCAACCCGACTTTGCTAAAAAGGTGACTATCAATTTTTTCTCAACTCTTTTTTTCATTTCTTCATTTCATTATCAACTCTCAATTTCAATCTCTGTAACACGCCACCGCAACCGACAAAAATAAAAAATATATAATAATATGGATTTCATTTCGCTCTACTATATGGCGGCAAGACGGAAAAATTTATTCAAAAACTAAACCTTATTTACACATTAGCTTAGTATAACCTAGCCTAATTTTAAAGTGCTATTTTTTGGCGGTCGCGATCGAAATGCCACCTTAACGCCTAGAGACGAATGCGACTCACATGTGAATCTTGACCGACTTTTTAACGTTAAACGAGTTTACGCTGAATTTATTGACTAGTGTTGCACGTAGAAAGTGTATTTTAAGCAGTTAATCCTATTAGACCTTGTTAAAGTAGTGAGTGAGTGCATACAAATTGTATATGTCAAAACTAACCTCAACAATCACACTAATGTTAACCCAGAGCTGTTTACCGCGGCTTCGTTCGAAAATCGCGTAAAATACCAAAACTTTATGAACATCATGTTTTACCAAGATAGATAGTCTACGTATTCCTCATCATTTCAAATAAGTCTATGCCAAAAAATTATTGTTAAAAATAATAATTAACTTGATTGGTTGCTTCCTTTGGCTTTGGGTGTGAAGGAAGGACAAAAAAACAAACACACTTTTCCATTTATAATATTAGTAATGAAGTAAGGATAAAGTTTAGAAACTCATCTAATGATTTGTTATGTCTTCTGTTGGTATCAATTTTTTTTGTTAGGATCAACCTTTGTCATTTAGTAACAATATCACACACTTTTTTACCGACTACTCGCAAAAAAATTCTTCCGCCTACACAAGTTCAAACTATAGTACACAACGTTTATTTTTTTTTAAGTCTGATTGTATTGTAACTCATAATATTCTCACACAAAAAATCTTGGCACACAATTGTAGATTTATTCATATTGTGCTACCTCAAATAAAATATTATTTTTTACTACTAATTTTTCCTCTAATTAGATTTTAGAATTTGAGAATTTCTGGCCGGCGAGCGAAGCCTTGGATTAGGGCTCCACATAAAACGGCAAATACGTATCGCATTACAATTATCTGCGACTAAACTAACTGACATTACAATGCGATGCGAATTCGCAGATTTGTGAAATACATTCGCTAATGATTGGTGGTATGGTTCATTAAAAGTTTGTCAAAAATTTGTCATTTCCATACAAAAGGCGATTGTAAACAAAATGTTTTCATGTCAGTTTCTTGTCGACAATCGCGGTTTCTATAGTGTTTGACACTGGGTTAATGAACCATACCGCCAATCTTGAGCGAAAAGACTTAACTTCATAAATATTTTATTAAAGCGTCCGTAGCCCTAATGGGTAAGACATTTGGTTTGCACTTGAGAGGGGTGCAGGTTCGAACCCCGGTGGAGGCGTGTACCAATGAGACATTTTCCTATCTCAAGTGCAAAACCCGGATGCTCATTGCCGTGGGAGAGCCATGCTTTGGTACCAATAGGCCGGCTCGACCGGAGTGATACCACGGTCTCACAGAAAACTGGCGTGAAACGGCGTTGTGCTGTGTTTCGTTCAGTGAGTCAGTTCACCGGTGGCACAATTTCCCTAATCCCTATTCCCATTCCTTATTCCCTCATAAAGGTAGGTAGTCCTTATTCCCTCATAAAGGCAACGCATTTGCTACTCTTTGGATGTCGCGAGTGTCGATGGGCGACGGCAGTAGTTTTCCATCAGGTAACCCGTCTGCTCGCTTGCCCCCTTAATATCATTAAAAAAAATATATACTCTAAGTCTAAACTACTTAAATGCAGCTTGCAATAAAGATATTATGATCGGTTTCCCACATTCTGTAATAACGGCTTACACACTATTTACAGCACCTATTATGATGTTCTCATAGATATCGATTGCTACATTCATTGCAACTTATTTTTAACTGACTTCCGAAAACGAGGAGGTTATATGTTCGGCTGTGGATATATATATTTTTTTTAATTTTGTATGTTCAACGATTACTCCGCCGATAGTGAATCGATCTCAAATTTTTTTTTTGTTCTATAGGGTATTACTCCAATTTGGTCCCATTTTCCCAAACCTGATAATGGGATCCATTGCGCGGCTTTGGCCGTGTCACAGATTACTAAACTTAACAGTTACACCGTCAGTTCATTCCAACAGAATGGTGAAAATTACGGAAGAGTACTGATCAGTAAGCGTTACCCTAATCACCAATCAATCGAATCGTCACTCTTTTATCAGTTTCGGATTCAATCAGTTTGGTGGCAGTCCGCCTGATGGAATGAACTGATGTCAAACTGACCGTGTAACTGGGTCAGTATGTAACTCGTGTGCATTTACAATATTCAAAATCAAGATTGCTGTCTTAGCATGAGCACAAAACTTCACACTTTCCAAATATAAGTGGAATTTCTCTTCTAAGAGTTTAAACTCTCGTGTCGTCATGTTTATGTCGGCTAAATAATTGTTTTTAAGCCCCCCACATTTAAAAAATGAGTGTTATTATAATTTTAACGTGCTGTGTGTATGTGTGAGGAATGAAGCGATTTCGACTGAGTTTTTTAAGGTTTCCTCCTCAAAGGGTAAAAACGGGACCCTTGGATCCTTATACTACAGTTTCGATCGATAAAAATGTTATCTATTTGCTGCTGCGGGGAACCCTTCAGGGGCATGTCCGGCTCGCACTTGACCGCTTTTATGTAAGGACTTGTGTGCGAGTGTTCTTGATTGATATTATGTTCGATAAAATTCGGTGGAGGGTGGGAAAGAGTGCTCAAATTGCAAAGTTTTTTTTTAATTTATAGTTAAAATTGAAGCTACGGTATATAATGTTTTTTAATGATGTTTAGGGGGCAAGCGAGCAGTCGGGCTACCTCATGGAAAGCAACTGCCGTTTCCCATGGTCACTCATGACATCTGAAGAGTCGCAAGTGCGCGGTTGCCGGCCTTTATTAGGGGATAGGGATAAGGGATTAGGGAAGTAGGGTGGGCCACCGGGAAACTCACTCATTAAACGAAACACAGTACAACGCCGTTTCACACCAGTTTTCTGAGAGGCCGTGGTATCACTCCGGTCGAGTCAGTCCATTCGTGCCGAACCATGGCAAAAAGTTAAATACGAGGTTGAGGCAGTAAGGCATCGATATGTGCAGATTCATTTATCTCCCGCATTAATGTCTGTACTCTCTACTGTAGCTTCAGGTATGTGCAGGTTAATATATGATTATTATATACTAGCTTTTGCCCGCGACTTCGTTCGCGTGGACTTCAGGTTCGTCCCGTCTTCTAGACTTCTTTATCAAGAT
>JAOTAV010043306.1:0-43484 GCA_026546445.1 Cyclargus thomasi
ACTTATTTCTCAACAGAATTCAGAGATTTTTTGTGATTCTGTATATCTTTAGGCCCACTATCAAAATAATTTGCATTCAATAAATTTTGTTTTACGCGTTATATTCCCTATTTACTACGTTTTCGAAATTGGTAGGTTTGACGTAGCATGTCATATGCTTTCAGCAGTACCACGCGGTACTCAGGCAGCCGCGCTCGTTCGTCCCTCCGCCCGCGTCCCTTGGTTTAAACTCGGCATACTGGTTAGTTCTGTTTAATTGTGTTGGGGCTCGTCAACCATTTAACACTGTCCAGGCGTTTTCTTGTTTTACAGAGATGAGTGATGACCTTTATGTCTTTCACATAAGAGCCATTTTCACACAAACGGTAACTATCAACAATGTCTGTATTTCGTTAATGAGCGGCACTAACACGTGTAGCTTCCGCTGTGTGGTTTATGCCTTAACTCGAAAATAGTATGAAAATGGTCTAAATATAGTTAAGCTTTAATGATATTTTTCTTGGTGCCTTTTGATTTTATATGGTTGGATTATTTTAGGGCTCATGTAATGAAACTACATGTAGGTTAAAAAATAATTATTTTTTTTACCGCTAAGACATCGTAGAAATATACTGTTTAAAAGACCGAAAACAGACGGAAGTGCTTATTTTTTTTGTATAATAAAGGGAAAAACGAGCAAACGGGTTACCTGAGCAAAGCATTACCGTCGCTTATAGACATCGCAGCAAAAGAATTGCAAGTGCGTTGCCGTCCTTTTAAGAGGAAATATGCTTTCTTTTTATCGCATAACGTAGAAGTTTTTCTTACTAGAGATAGTGATATGTCCCTTTGTAGTTGATGCCAAATTCTTCAGTCAAGGTCCTAGAAGATTATCTCTAGTTGAGTGATGACGTCATCACTTATATAATTTGAGGTCATTGACCTATATACTGGCAGAGGGCCAGGCGGTTGGACACGGTGTTAAAATGTTGTTTCCGACTAACTTTACAGTCTGTCAAAAAAGAGTAAATGCTTAAGGATTTTTTTCTAAATTTACGTTTCTTTTTAACAACATTAGGAGGCAAACGAGCGAGCTGATTGCCTGATCGAAAGCAACTATCGTCAGCTATAGACACAAAAAAGTATTTCCTTATCTTGGAACCACCAGCAAATTATCCTTTTCCCAAAAAAGAATAATGGATAAGATTTGAATGAAAACGACAAGTTATCTGTGAACAAACATAAAAAATATACCGCTTTATTGAAAATCCTCTTCCAAGTCCGTTTAAATATATTATTCTAACCCTGCACGTCTTATTATACGAATATGTTGGAATGATTTTTTATTTATGTATAGTCTATGAGGGTTAAAAGTTAGGACTGTTGTCTAGTCTTTTCTGTCAGCATATAATTTGTATTGGATTGGGCATTGAACTAAATGCTCATCGGTCAAGAGCGAACTTAAGTCGGTAACTTGATATTTTAAGGCTACTGTGGCTTCTGTTTTTTGTTGGTCTAACTTCTAAGCATACGCGGGTAATAAGAGAAGGGGTAAGCTTTTAAAAGGAATGAACCACGAATGTGAATAAACGCATAGAAAGTTAGGCGAGGCTAATTTTTTGAAAACTTTTTCGTTCGAATTGATTAAGAGCGTCCGTGGCCTAATGGGTAAGAACTTTGGTTCGCACTCGGGAGGGTGCAGGTTGGTAAGGAGGTGTGTGTACCAATGAGACATTTTCCGATCTCAAGTACATAATACGGACGCTCATTGCCGTGGGAGAGTAATTCCCATTCCTTATTTCCCTATTCCCTCATAAAGGCCGGCAACGCACTTGCGACTCTTTGGATGTCACGAGTGTCCATGGTAGACGGCAGTTGCTTTCCACCAGGTGACCCGTCTGCTTGCTTGCCCCCTAAATATCATAAAAAGAAACTGAAGATTTCAATGTGTCGGTGAGTCGACAGCTCCTGATATATATACCAACGTGAACCTTGCAACATTTACCGGAATGTTGTATAACGCACGGCCAGGTCAAGTTTTTATAGCTCGACAGCTGACCCTCAAAGAATCCGTTTTGACCGAGTTCTGTGGTCTAGATTCTAGAATATATACGCTCCGTTAGGTACTTTATTGTGTTTTATTTCCATCGTATATAAGGGACTATAAACATCATTTCCAAGATTGTTCATTGCTTTTTGAAAGAATCAGTCACGGCTGTTTTTATGTTATTAAAGGGGCAAGCGAGCAGACGGGTTACCTGATGGAAAGTAACTGCCGTCGCTCATGGACACCCGTGACACGCAAGCGCGTTGCCGGCCTTTTATGAGGGAATAGGGATAGGGGATTAGGGAATTTGGGCTACCGATGAACTCACTGGACGAAACTCGGCACAACGCCGTCTCACGCCTGTTTTCTCAGTCAGTTTTCGAGTTGTGGTATCACTCTGGACGAGCCGTCCCATTTGTGCCGAAGCATGGCTCTTCCATGGCTAGAAAAAAGGCTGTGATTCACAGTACTTCATCGCGACATGCAATAAACGCGCTAAATATGATTTTCCGATTGCCGCAAGCGACACCGACCGCAAAAAATTTAATAAAATTTCAGTTTTTGGATGTATGTTTTGTTTATCTGACCGCTACTACAAAGCAGCAGAGGATTAGGTGAGACTAAATAAGCTAAGTGTCCAAAAAAACAGAAAACCCGACTGCGGGAACCGTGCCATTTAAACATTAAGTTATGTGTATTTCTAGAATGACTACGTAAAGTCCTTCATTTTGATAAATCGACCTAAATGCGCGGAAAAAAATATTTGAGACCTCACAATTTTGACTTTGAAATCCGCTATTTTAATTTTTAATTTTTTTATTTACCCAGGGTTACTTGCGTCATCAAGACGAATATAACGATACCTTATACGTCAAAATCCATCAAGCCGTTTAGGCTGCAGAGAGTGCCAAACAATTGTAAATACATACATACTCTCGAAAACATAACCCTCCTTCTGGCGCATTTGGGTAAAAATTAAACCTATTTCTTTATTTCAAATTGTGTGGTTTCGGGTCGCTAGCAACTGAAATCCGAAATCTACCAGTGGAATAGACCAATGACTGCACATAAAGAGTCGAACGGAAATCGAGAATCAGCCCGCAGATACAGTGGTTCGAAAGCCGAAAAGCGAAATACGAGGCGTTTTTAAATACAGGTATTACGTAACTAAATTTACCACGACCGGTTCCCTGAGATTTTTAAAACTTTAGCAGTTTCGCGCGATACAAAAAATAATTATAGGTTTTCGTGTGACTCACGTACATGTTTTTAAGTATCCCGTGTAACCTTTAAAATCTTTGTTTTAAATGAGATCGTGTGGATGAAGATTGTAGACTCAGTGGATTGTAGAGGTTTTTCTCGACGACGGGACCACCGACTTTATACATAGAAATGTTTTCATTTACTAAATTATCGGTTAAGATATTTCATTGGCTATCGAATAAACTTATTTTATCGATGAAAAATGCGCTGATTGACTTTTTATTCAAAGATTTGTCATTCATCAGTTCATTTTGATCTACGACGCCGTAAATTTGTAAACCCTTCTTATTTCTCTATGGGAACTTGTATTCTTTTTATCGGCTTTCGATCATCAATAGGGCAGTTACTTTCATCGAGTTCATTTATATTGAGCTTTGATGTAGTTAAAAATACATTAAATTAATTTTCTCTATTACGTGTTTAGACGAAACCCGTAAATTGCGTGAGATTTAGATCATACGATACTGTACGAAAGCTTTGGTAAGATGCTAGAGGCCGCTCTGTGGTCGCAATTCGACCATTATTATTAAAGTCCATCGTGTAGAGGAGCTTTAAAATATAATCTATTCTTAATTCAATCACAGACTTCAATTTGGCATAAAAGTCTAATTACTATGTCATTAAATTTTATAATAAAAAAATTACAGACTTCAACCTTAAACAAAAGAGTATTTCATTTATCGTGTCATATCAAAATATTGTAGTGTGCGTGTTGTAGTGAACGTAGCGTTTTATTTATTTAAAATATCCAAAGATAAAGCATATATTTTTAAATTATATTGATATTCCAAGCTTCCCCTCCATATCAACTATAACTGGGAGAAATGTCATGCTTTTACATTAAACTAGATTAAACCGGCTTAACTTCACCAGCTTGCAGTGATCAGATAATTGCTTAATACATAATGAATTTATTAATTCAGTCATTTTCGTCATTTTGAATTGTATTATTTTTTTAATTTTAAGTTGTTCGACCAAAATAAATGGCAGATCTGAAATAGAATTTCTTGTACTGAACTGCAGTATCCCGATTCATTTGGAAGCAGTGACTAAGTAATAAACAACATACTTGTCGAAGTCAACGACGCATTCTGATTTGTCTAAATTTTAATTTTACTTAATAATAATAGGTAACCGGTAGTTTTCTAGTGAAATCCCGATGGCTGTATTGATTTCTTCTCTTTATAGTTTTTCCGATTACTTTCACTCGATTTGCTTTAACATACAGAGGATGTATGGAAATAATATATTCTGTATCCGTCGATGCCGTGGTGTTGATTCTGTTAGACAATATCTGTGAGTGTGTGTGTGGTGGTTAAAAAAATAATGTCAAATACTAAATGTCAAAACCATTTGCAGGTTTCCGATTTTGTTTCCGATGTCGCCGTAGAGTCTTTTGTGTCAAAATCGTAGTGTCAAATAGACAAAATATGACATACATTATTTACAGTTTTTTTTTCTTTTTTTTTGTCATTACCTGTGATCGTTTACTGTAGTAGATTGATTGTTATAGTTATGTGTATTTAAGGTTAAGAACATTATGTCTGGACAAACTCGACAAGAGTTTAAGACAAAACAAAACTAAAATTGTAATTAGATAGATGTAAGAAACTGTAATAAAATTATTAAATAAAATAAACAAATAACACGATAATAATTGACGTACAGCCACGTGGCTCCTCTAAGCTACACTTGATATATCGAAAACCCTCTTTAAAAACTTCAATATGACTTACATATATTATGATCATGATTGCTTGTCAGAAATTTGGCTTACAACTCTATGAAAGAGCACATATATTTTTGATTAGTTCACTGGCTATATCGAATCACGAATTAAATTTTGACTAACTAGCTACTTCTAAGGCGTATCGCTTACAAAATACTAAAACCCCACGATGACATACAAGAAACACAACAACTCGCAAAAGAAAGCGGTCTCGATATTGGTTTTTCAGAATCGATAAAAGCCAGCAAACCAGTCTGAGTCGAAAAAGTTTGAGCAGTTTTTGCATCTGAACTTTTTGCGGCTTTAATGAGCTTTTGGCTCGATAGGGATTCTGACGAAATGTTTTTATTTGTTATAGTTCTTGCGATCTGCCGAGAAACAAAGAAATTTAAAATCACATCTTGAGTGAAAAGTTATACGGTTCCATAAAGTTATTTTGAAGTTTCTTCTACTTCCCTACACACTTCTCTTTCAGTCTTAATAGTATTTTGTGACTACCAACTAGAATGTTATCATGCAGATACTTTTATACAGGCATCAGTAGTTGCTGACTATAGTCTGTTCAAAATAACTTGGCACGGAATTTCATACAAATGTTGACATTTATTATAAGGTTTTTTTCAAGTAACAGCGAATGTAATCTTGCTTAACTATGTTGTTACTAAAGAAACGTTATTAACTCCTGAACTTTCTGAGGAACATACTGTAGAGTCTTTTATAAAAGATTTTTCCGTAACTTCAAAAAAAATGTATGTAACTTTTTAAGCTACATAATTTAAGATATGTGTTTGTTGTTCTTTTACATGTTCTAAAGTAAACAATAAGTGATAATTATAATTTAAATGAAGATGTAAAATTAATCAACAAATTGTAAATCGTGATTCGATATCTGCTCCACCAGCAGAGCTCAGTTTCACAACCGAAGGTCATCAGATTAGTTCCGTTGTCCAGTCATTGTGATTCATTGTGCTGTTTTTGTGCGGAATATTTCACAAAAGTGCTCCCAATCTTGGACAATTGGTAACCCTGAGCTTATCAGACCGTTTACATCCAGTAGGTCTGTTTAAGAAGCTGTGATTTTGAATCAATTTTTGAATTGTGATTTTGAAGTCAGGAATTTCGATATTTCATTTGTCTCCTCCGGCTTCCAGTCCAGCTGTGCAACTGTTATAGTGAGTCTTTCGTGTCAATTATATTGTCCAATAGATAAAATATGTCAGCTATGCCAAAATATTTGGCATACGCCTGCTGCCTGACACGTCACATGACAATTAACACAAAAAATCTATGGATACGTGCGTCCTCGTAGTAGCATATGAAATTTCGAACACCCTCTTCGTTTATTATTTATCGATGTGAAGATATGTTGCATCGACGTTAAATGATAATCGATTTTCTGTATATGCAGTCAGAGTTATATTAAAAACAAATATATTGTTTTGGTTAATTGAATTTTGTGTAATAATTGATTTTAGATGGCCATGTTCGAATCATAAATTTTCATATTATATACTCATTATATTTTATTCACTATTTTTTCTGGAAGCGGGAGCTTATCTTGGCCATCTGCCAAGTGAGGTAAGTTTACAGTAGCGTTGGGTAAATATTACGATTGTGAAATATATACCATGGTCGATAAATACCTCGGTTTGTATTATTAATTGCAAAAAAAATTAAAATCGATAGTCTTAAGTTAACTTCTAAGTTTAGGGTTTTCTTGATATTTTCGCTAGTTTTCTTTTTGGTGTATATCCCTCGACAGACACGAAAAACTTACAATACCTCTAAGTTTTAGTCGGGTTGTTCATTTTTTTTTTCATTTTGTTTTTTATTGCGTTCAGTTTTCCTATTCTTTATTTACTTATCTCAAGAGCTTTTTTACTTGCTAGACCCCCCATATGAACGTATTTGTTTATTTCATAGTCCTAGCCATTGCGAGCCCAAAACTTTGACTTGCCAACGTTACTTGCCACAATGCGTACAGTAAAATCAATTTGGTGTTTTTAACAGTACCCCGTCCGCCATTTTGCCTGCCCGGTCAGTCACCTCTAGGTTTCGCCCAAGGCTTCGTATTTGGTAATTACTGGGAACAAAAACATTCCCCCCGTGTGTTCTATAATTAAATTTTATATGGTGTAATAAGTAGGTTGCTTTTTGTGGTCACAATTTACACGTTAAAACGAATCGTTTGTTTTTTGAGGGCTTTAAAATGAGATCATTTCTAAGTAACAACTAAGCATAATATGACTATCAATGAGTTCAAGGTAAGTTCTGAATAAAAAAATATACACATTCCCACAGTAAACATTTGAGAAGTTCTGAGAATTATTTTGACTTTTTTAACATTGTCTATTAGAATAGCCTTAGAATACTTTCAATGGTATCCGTGCTAAGCGTGATCTACATAATACCTTCTCCTATTATGTTATATACCATCAATTTTATAATACAGCAAAATAATAACAGCACATCATTATATTTTGACTTTCCAATTTTATGCCGCCGTAAACGAGCGATAGAGACCGTTAAGTGTAGCGTTATTTCACTCCGTTTTCAAGATTATGAGAGTGAATAGATGCGCTTAGTGGTTTCATACTCCAGTTTTATATGACTTAGATCTAAGACTTCTCAGCCTATTACGTTCAGTGATATTAAAAGATACATCAGTTAGAGTACTTATTACTTAAGTAATCGATAAAGTTTTCTAGTGCTACCTTTACAATTATGCCTTATTTAAGAGATTCTCAGACTCACCTTCACTAAATGTTATGATCTTAGGATAAGTTCGAATTTTTCCATGTTTCCTCACCGTTACCTCAGCGTATACCTGCACCTTGTAGGTTTTGGCTTTGTTATTTGTATTACTGGACAATAGACAATATTATAGGATACTTTTCCCGCGTGATATACAAATTATTGCGCAACAAAGTTGCGGGCACCAACTAGTTATATAATATATAAATTTATACATTCGTACGTTACTTATAATTTTTGCTGTTTTATTTTGCACTTGTAATGTAGAGATATAGCTGTATATTACAGACATAGTAAATCGCTTTAAGGTGAGCTTTCGTATTAACATTACACTCGTACTTTCGCGTGAATATTACGAAACTTTTCGGGTCAAAGGACTGTCTGTGTTTCCCTGTCCTTGAAGTGCGGACGTCCGACAGACATTACATTGTAATTCTCAATATACGGCGACTGGGTACGGCTTCCGATGTCACTTCTAATTGTGGATTATGCTGTACAGTTGAAGGTTAAAACTGAGAAATTGAGTAACGCAATTAACAAAAAAAAAATTTTTTTCTGACAATAAAAAAAAATTGTATAGTTAAGAATCTAAATTCTTTCGAAGATTACAAATATACTTGATTTTAATTAAATTATCTTATGTATATCTACAGACTGGAAAAAAAGTACGGCAACCGTCCGAGCAACATTAGTTTGCCCATACAAATCACTTTTTTTTCTGCTTTCAGCACTGCTACTTTCATATCAGGGACACGCAAGATCCCTAAAATATTATCACATACTTTTGTTACACCCCGTATATTAAAAATTCGAAAAGTTGATGCGACAAGTACAATTGATATATTTGACTTTGTTTTAAAATTATAAGTAAGGGGGTGTATTGATGTTGTGAACACTCTAAAAATGTTGGCCATAATTTATACATGCTTTTCATTACTTCGGAAACAGCAGTTTAGACGACTTCTAAATGCATACCTTTAGTCCTCATGATTCTGATTTCACATAATTTTGAACCGACTTCTAAAAAGGAGGACGTTTCTGAATTCGACCTTAGTATATATCTTCGTTTTTCTATAGAGAATATGGTCTTAAATATGTATCCTTAATCATATTTTAAAGTGTGTCTAAGGCTTTATACGTCTCATTTCTTCATTAAGACTTCCCTACTGGATATCGATCGTGGACTATCAGACGTAATCTAAATGACTAACAGCAATATCAACCATTTGTAGGCAAGCCCCGTGCCCTACATAAGGGTCTTACCCTCTATCTTGTAGTTCAAGAACCCCGGCTGCCATTGTAATACAATTACCGATGTCCTTTTGTTCTTTTTAAGACTTTTTTTTAAATAGTTTTCTAATTGTTTTTGCTTTGAATAAAATAAAACTTCTGTGAACTTCTTACTGATGAATTAAAAAAAAATTAAAATGTCATATTCGACTTTACATAATATTTTTAATTTTTGTAACCTAATTATCTTAACACTACATACTAAATAAATGATATAATATTTGTGTTTAATATGTTGGATGTATCTAAAAGGCTTGTAATAAGATACAAGCAACACTTATACGCTTAGAGGCTTTATCGATTCTTGAGATTAATTTATATGTTTTGGATTGAGCTTTGTCTTTATACTTTGTATAAATATTTATGATTGTTTTCTTTGTTACAGGTAAGTCTTCGTCCATTGTCGAACTTGCAATTCAGCAGAGCTTACATTATGGTAATGTACAATCAGTAAAAAAAGTTGAATTTTTATTTAATCTTTATACCACTATTTTACCCTTATTATTTTTTTTAATTAAATCTTGGTCTCAAACTACTACTATAATACATATCATACGAATGTTTTTTCATAAGTTACAATCCATCGGTCATCACAATTAATTGGAAATTTTAATTACAGAACAAGAATTTTTAAGTCAGTTTCAGTTTCTTGAACTAGAACACATAAAAGTTTATTAGCACTATAAGGGCTACAACAGAGCCGGCAGGTCGTTATGAACTTTAATTATCGTTATCACAAATTATTTATCAATAGCCGAGCTAGTTCCGAAATACTGATTGCTGTCGAATCGCTGTACGGACAGCATGTCACGATATAACTATTACAATCGGACAAAGTTATCTGGTCTTGTATATTATAAATGTACCCTACTCCATTTCAAAATCAAAAACTTTTTTTTTTCAAAATAAGTACTTTAAGTACACTTTCTGAACGTCGAGACTACGATGCCTACAACCGGTTCGGGAACCCGGCGAGAAGAACCGGTGTAACAAACTCGCACGGGTTTTGTTTTCTACAAGATTATCTAGCTTAACATTAATAAAACTCACTTGTTACTCGCACTGTTTCCACTATATTTACTATTATTTATAATTTATAACAATTCTATAGACAATACACGACCGGTTCCGAAATACATCATCTTCAGGTGAAGTTAGGTTGTAATTTTTGGCCTTTATCACTTAACATGGCCAACGAAGATAGGTTTTTCCTACAGAATAATAGATAAATGACGAGTTGTCATAAGAAATGTGTCTCGTTCCAGAAATCTGTAAATTTTTAATTTCATTTTGTTTTAGTGTACGAGCAAAATGTAAATTTGCCCGTACCGTTTTCATAGATTTCTCATAAATATTTTAAAAAGTTATATTATCACTTAGTTTTTTTAGTCAACGGAACATCGACTGTTACATTTTTACTTTTGTTACACTCTGTAGAGTTATGGAAGCGGCCTAGTACGGATAAGATTTGCCCATGAAGGGTATAAAAATATATAAAAAGGAACATTAAAAAAAGGGAACATTGACTGTTTTGCTGTCGATACCCGCTATTTAGGGCTTCGTGACGGGGCCGGCAGCCGGCACGCCTCACACGTGTCCTGCACTCCGCCATTACTAATGTACTAGTCGTGTAACAATTATTACGCAATCAGTCAGTATTTGGTGATGAAGTCAAAATATATCACACTTTACGGTATGTGATAATTGTAGAAGGTTTGACACGAGTGCGTTAGCAGGGTTGTGTCTTTCAGGGTTTTTTTACGAAACTAAGGGGTCACCTGATAAATAACAACTACCGTCGCCCAAAGACACTCGTAACATTTGTTGTTTCATGTGCGTTGCCGGCTTTTCAGGAAGGAATCGGCTTAGGTGAGGGTATAGGGAAAGGAAATAGAGTTAGGGAGCTGGACCTCCGGCAAACTCCTAGAGTCCTCCATACGGAGATTCGTGCCGAAGTAAATCTCCCACTGCACTTTTTTTTTAAATATTTTTTAGATTTTGTTTAAAACTTACTTGTAACTAAAACATGTTTGTTATTAGTTTTAATATTTATTTAAGAGGTATATACATAAAGAACTCGTATAAATGACGACCTGGATATACCTTTACACAAAAGCTATGTCTTTTTGAAATAGCCTCATAGCCTTAATAGCTCGTCAAAGGCCATTGAGGTTTTCAGTATTTTTTGTGGAAACTAGCAACGTAGCAACTCTATTCAATCTTTACAATCGCATTCAATTTTTGTGTTGATGAAATGAAGCTCAGTTGAAAGGTTTGCCAATCTTTTTTACTACCTTTTATTAAAATATCATAATCTCTTTAAAAAAAGGAAACATTATAATTAAAGAAAATTGCTACGGCAGAGCCATGCTTCGGCACGAATGGGCGTGCTCGACCGGTGAAATACCACGGCTAGCAGAAAGCTGGCGTGAACAGCGATTTTCCCGTAGGCCAAACTCCCTGCACTCTATTCATATTTCCTAAATATTCTCTCAATTTTTCCTTCTTAAAAGGTCGGCAAGCCCTTGCAGCTCTGAGGTTGCGAGTTTCCATCAGGTAACACATTATTATTCCTTCTGGCAAGCACTTGCAGCTCTACTAATGTTGCGAATTCCCAACAGGTAACACGTTTGATCGTTTGCAATATTCAAGGCTGGTTCAATATTTTGTATTTTGTACTAACGGTCTGTAGGTAGACTGTCGTAACTGAGTTACGGCAGTAATCTTCGAAACTGATCGCACCTACATACAATACACGCAACAACACCGATTTCACACGAGCTTTTAACCGATTTCCAAAAAGGAGGAGGCTCTCTGGTCAGCTGTAAATATTTTTAGATACAATAAAGATATTTTTTAAAGGAGTTTGAAATATATGTATTGAATCATAATTATTTTATAAGCTTAAAGTAATTCTAAGTCTTATGGCTATATATGGCATGTGTTTTATATTATCAAATTAGATGATGTCCGCAACTCTGTTGCGCCGAGATTCTCGGAGTAAAACGTTTTTCCCTGGACTCTATATCTAAGTATATCCATACCAAATTTCAGCAAAATCGATTCAGCGGTTTGGGCGTGCAAAGTTGACGGACAGATAGAGACACTCTCAGGATTTATAATTCTAGTGTGGATATACTGAATAAAATATGTCTGCTAACAAGAAATAGTTAAATTTTATATTCATTAGCTTTTATTACGTATATTTTACGGCTTCCATTTCCCAAGGCTCCACCCAGCTAAGGGGACTCGATAGTTGGTTCACAGCTCTAACTAATCACCATATATTAATTACCTTTTACTAGCTTTTACTTTACAAATACGAATACCTTTTAAAAATAATATAATAGTCATAATAATTATGGAAAGTTACAATTTCAGCTCTTTACGTCGAATATGGCCATAATTTTTTTTAGAAAAGCAACGAAATCGACGTACGAGTATGTCCATAAAATGTTACATGGAATGTCTTGAGTGCCATTTGAAAGCGTCCAGCCTTGGTTTTAATTAAGCTTTCCAAGTCGTTATTATTATTATGAATCATGTTTACAACTGTTCAGAATTAGTCATAACAATATTAGTCTCATTTTTTCAACGCAATAAATTGCAGTTGCGATTTTAGAGCGCTCGTATATGTAAAGCTTTAATATAATCACTCTTATAAGTTTATGACTTTCAGTGTGTGTTTGTTAATTTTTCATGCAAAAACTACTGCACACATTTCACTAAATTTGGTATGGTAATCAAAAGCCTATAGAGGCTTCTTTTCATATAGACTGTTTCTATTACAAATAATATAAAAAAAAACCTAAGTTACTTTTGTACCGTACGCGTTTCCTAGAAATTATAGTTACTAGATTTGTAACAGTTTTCGGAAAATATTTGGAAAAAAGTAACAAATAGGCGTACATCTTGTACAAGAAGTAAGAACTTCAGGCAGTCTTTCTCTTTGTAGGGAATGTGTTTATTAGTGAAATAGGGTACTACCCAATTCGCTGGTTTAAATATATCCTGTCTGGTACACCTACAGGATTCGTATTGTGTGGTCTATGTCCTAGATATGGTCGTCCACGAAACGTTATGGCGGATCGACCTGATAAAGTTATAATAATTTTAAGGGCATATTTTACTAAAAAATATTAATGTTATTAAAATAGTGTTATTGTTAAAAGAACAATAAATAACAAGCTAAATGTCCAAAAAAAAAACGAGTGCTGGAACCGTCGCAATTTAAACATCAATTTATGTATATTTCTGTATACAGCCTCTAAACCAAAGAGCCTCTTCTTTTACGAAGTTGGTTAAACTGAAATGATATAGAGTGCGCACTGCACGGACTCCTGCGCACTTTATATCATCCTCTTGTAGTACCATCATAAATTACGTACGTCAAAATGTCCATGAAACAATTGCAGCGTATGCCCTAGGACATAGGTCATATAGCGTGCTATACCGCCGTAACCTAGCCCCGCCCTAGGTCGTTCACTCTAGGTCATTCACCCTGACCCATAACTTAACAATTAATTAGAAGAAAGTGAATTCCGTACAATGTTATTGTAGTCTTTATGGCTCTCGTAATAAAGGCTTAGAAACTTGGTTGTAAATCTTAGTAGCGCCCATGTGTTTTTTCTTGTTATTTATGAGTTATTACACGCCCTGAAGGGCCTTGTCTACAAGCTCGTAAGGTATTAGAAAATGTCGATTATGCTGATTGGTATAACATTATAAGTAACTCTATATTAACACATATTATACGCTGTAACTATGTGGTTTTTATAGTTTCTAAGTTTTGGTGTATACTTTAAGTCCCACCAGGTAGACCTAAAAATGATTTTGTGTCATTTTGCTCCATAGCTTCCAGAGATATTTAGGGTTTTTTTGATCGCTATTGGCTAAAAAGACAATCCAAGTTTAAGTGTATTTGTATGTTAATAGAGGTCGCCCTATGGTCAAAATTCGACCTTTATTAATAAAAATGATAAGGTTTAGTTGGAGCTATGGGAACCATAATCTATCACAGACTTCAACCATAAACAAAAGAGTATTTTGTGTATGATTTTTGTGTCATGTCAAAATATTGTATTGTGCTTAGTGTTTATTAAAAATTTGCAATATAATAAGCATATGTTGAAATAATATCGGTATTCCACGCTCCTCTTCCATATCAACTATAACTGCGGGAAATTCCATGCTTTTACATCTACGCGTCTTTCGAAAAAAGAGGGATGCAAAGACGGAGTCTCAATATACGCAGTTTTGTGTCTATAGAGTCGGCCTAGCTGATTATACATAGTATTACACGGTAAAATGCTTCCACCGATTATAAGATTAGCTAACTAGACTAGTTATTTTTCATATCTAAAGGTAAAGGTATCGGTTCTTTCCTCGCACCTCAATTTGTACTGAGAACATCATTTTAAACCGTGTCTGGCCGACTCTATAGACACAAGACTGCTGTGGTAATTTGCGTGGTGGCTAAAGGAAGATCTTTCGACCAAAAGAGGTGTTATACTCGGTCAGACCGAAGCCCACGTGATATATTTCAGCTGTCGTATATATAGTGTCGGACTGAGAAATCTTCGATAGTGCGATGCAGGATTATTGCGCTTATTGTGGGTTACCGCCACACTGTAAATAATGAGATTCGGTCCGACTCTAAGTACTTATTTAGCGGTTAACTTTCTTAGAATGGATAAAAGAATTAATTGAACTTGTCCAAGTACTAATACCTACAACGACTTCACGATAGGTTCCTGATATGACAGAATGAATTCCATACACTTATCAGGTTGCTCCGGACCGTTAAGCAAGCGAAATTCTACCTCTATCTTACTGTAGACTTATTGTAAAAATACATACTATTAGTCTGCTTGAATGGAATATTTCATGATAACAATGTGTGTAACCTACTTCATTTAAAGTAGTTTTGGCTTATGTTCTTTTTTTCTAAATATTTTATGAATAAACCTTCTGAAGATTCATTGTTAAATATTTTCACAAAAATATTTCTAAGAAGATGGAACATTCTGTTCAATAATATACTTTTACAAAACCCGGTCTATTGACCTAAAGCTAGGTGCATTGTCGAGGTTAAAGGTGTAGCCAAAGATAGGGCCGCTTTGATACTACTCGGGGCATTTTCCTCTCGGGGTATTTGAATTATCTTCAAATATCATCAACTTTTGTTGGAAAAACGTTTTCCCTCAAATAGTATAATTTTTTCAAGGAGGTACCGTATTCCCTCTCAAAACGTCGGCAACGCACTTGCTACCCCTTTGGTCTCCGATGGTGCGAGTGTCTATGACTGACGGTAGTTGGGTTTCATCGGTCGTCGCGTTTGCTCCCGAATTATTAAAAAGTCTATTGCTGATGCCAGGGTTGGTTTGGAATACCTTGTCTATATCTTCTAGCAGTAAGAAGGCTTGTCATGTCAAGATTCGAAGAAAGGAAGCGGCGAAGCCATTAACGTTTCCTTTTGGAAATATCTGACGACGTCCGTTTCGTCACGCGGAAACTCTCCCGATTTATACTTTGATGTCACGACGGATAGGTTCTGGTTAAACTATTATGATAATAGAGAAGCTATAAATATTCTTCTATACAATATTATAAGGCGGAAGAATTTGTTTGTTTGTTTATTTCTTTGAATGCAGTGAATTTTTATCTTTGTGTAATTTGGCATATATCGTATATTAATTCACATGGAAGGACGTACCTACTTTAAAAAGTTTAAAAATTTTTGTTTATGAAGTATCTGCTGTACTGTACTGCTGTAGGCATTAATTTTTTATTTTTTTAAAATCTGTAAAACTGTGATAAAAATATTCTTAACTGTACACTCATATGAATTAGTACAGAAAATACTTTTTTTATGAATGAGGTAAACAAAGAAAATATGGGTACTTTTTTATGCTAAATCTTATAGCCACAATTTAAAAATTTTTATATTGTGTGTTGTAACTTGTAACAGTTGACATTCAAGTGCAGTAATGATGTCGGAGTAATTGTCCGCATCGTCACGACTCGCCGGGAAGTGTAGGGGAACACGTGTGATTACGCAGTGTTATGTTCTTGGGTGGTCTATTCATAAGTTTTTCCAAACCTTTCTTATGAATATTGCTAGCGTATTTCTGAGCTTTGGCATTTGGCCCTGGTCCCTGGATTAGTCATAAATGCTTATTATCCATCCATACCAATAATACACATGCGAGTATCTGTTACCTGTTTCACGTCCCATTTTGCTGTGAAATTTCGTATGGAGATATTGTGTTTTGGTAAAGTATTCTATGTACATTTTATCTCGGAATAATATAGTTCTCGCGCAACAAACGAAGTTTAAAATTTAATAGTCACCAGTTCTAAAACTTAAAAGTCGCCGCTGATTAAAAGCAATAACAACGTATTCAAAACATATCATCTCCCATCAGTAAATCTGAAACCCACAAAAACCGCCGTCCAACAATAGTGACGATAAATACCTTACCCGAAATAGCTCACAGCATCCTGTTTCCACCGAAAACGGGTCAGCTAATTATAGCGTGCAATTCCACTGCAAGCTGCATGTGCATTGTCCGAGCCATTCGTCATAGCTGCAATAATCATGTACTAGATTCTTGATCCTCATAATCAGCACATGAGTATATAGTCAAGAATGTAGGAAGTATAGGTAATTAGGTACCATAAAGTTTATCTGAGTTCGATGTGGTCAAACAGTGCCTAGGTAGTGGGAGTTGTGTGATTAATGGTTTCATTTACGATGTTTTTTTTTATTCACGAGAAACAATGACAGATTGGTGAGCTGTCATTTTCTCTATGGGCTGGTTTCTATGTTTGTGTAGAAAGAACCACTTGCGATCAAATTCGAAAGTAAGCCGTGGTAAGCAAAACACAATTGTATTTCAGATACAATATCTATACTCCTAGATAGCTAAACATCACTAGGCCTGTGAGTTGATTTTATGGTCTAAAGGTTGCTTAGCCAAAATTCCTTGCTCTCAGAAATATTGTCTGATCCGTATGCAACTCGTCCATTTTTTAAAAAAAAGTATTGGTAGAAACAAGAGTCCAGTCTGATGTAGGTCTTTAACATGTTAAGCAGCTGCAACACAACCTTCCTCTGTATTCTCATATTGCGTCGACCGCAAGGGTCTCTTCCGTCACCATTTGTAAAACAAGTTCTCGCTCGCTCAAGGTAACACTATCGGAGGTTTTAGACAAGATTTTTAAAATATTTTTAATTGGAATATCAATTATATCGACTCGGGTATATGGGTCTTGCCAGTAGGATCCCAAAGAACCAACTAAAACCTCGTAGTGCTCTAAACCCCGCTTAAGAGGCTTCTGTAAAACGGTATCCATACCATAACGTCTTCCACCCTCTACAACCTCACCTAGAGTAATGATTTTTTAGAATGTTGTGGTAATTGTTTAGAATTTGGCAAATCCACAATAAATATTCAAAAAATAAAATCATAGAAGCCTAGTTCTGCGGTATTTCCACAACATACTACAAAATCCTTACTCCAGGTGAGGGCTTAGAGGGTGGAAGACGTTATGGTCCGTCGTATAAAAACCGTTTGGTACACAATGCTCTTAAGACTGATGTTGGTCTCGCGCTGACTGCAAGCGTACAGTCGACACTGATGTTCGATAATCGAGATGTATGAAATTCTAGAAATAGGTGGCGTAGTGGTCTGCGCCGATATATTTATGTTCCGCTGTCGGTGCTTATGGTCATCGAGCAGTCACTGTGAGACTGAAATCAGCCTTAGGCCTTAAGAACCTATCGCACATACAAATCTCAGTAATATCCCATCACATCGAATAAGTTTTAAAGTTCATTGTTGAGGTTTGGAGAGATCTCCATATCCGCAGATTGACAGAGGAAAGTAGAAATTCGCAATATCTTCCGGGTCAATGAGTTGTGAAGCGACCACAGAACGGTAAGGCGGTGAGACGTGTGATCCGATTACTTACTCTTAGTCATATTATACTACGTACTATATTAAAGTACTCGCTGCTTCAGGTTGCTTGGTGTGGCTGTTGCAATGTGAGCTTGAGATTCGTTTGTTGCACAAAATCTTAAACTTTTCCAAAATCAAAACTATCCTGTGCCTATCTTGCCTATAGGTCTGATAAATATGTTCGTGCCAAATTACATCCGTGTTGGTTTAGCCGTTTGAAAACAAACTGTCTGTCCTCCACACCTAGCGGCTTCCATTATTTCCTGAGGTCTTCAATCATGCCATAACTTTACAGGATAGAGCTTCGCCCTTATGAGAAACGCCTGCTTTTGCATTCTTATATGACATATACCTTATTTCATCAGTTAAAAAATGTTGTCCTGCACCAGATTTCTCGCGTCTTTATCATAATAAAACATGACAAAAAATTGTTTCATTTAAAAATCTAGGGCTTTCACCTACGGAATTTCTCTTCGATTGCCTTTAGCAATAAAGAGATAGCATGTATCTCATATATCACAGATAATATCACGCCGACATGGATATGTCTAATCTGTGACGAAATATCGCGAAATATTATCGCGTTTTTTTTTTTCGCGACGGACATTAGCACTACACGTTTGATAATACGTGACTTAGCTCATGCATGTGACATAAGAATCTAGGGTTGCCACAACCGAATACGTAAAATTAGAGTTAAGATTTTGGTAAGCCATAATGTACTAAGTACGAGATTTTAATTTCTTAAAATATAAGATAGTAAAACTATATAGTACTTTTTATAGACTTTACAGATCATGCCAAACTGATTATTATTTATAACTAGAAAATGCTATCTGGTAACCCTAACAATACAATTGCATCATACACTGATGACGTGTTATGTAATATTGACATCGCAAATTATTTGAGCACACAATCAATGCTAATTTTTTGTATCAGATATCTAAACGTAAGTTTATACTCGTCGGCTGTCACTAATGATCATATCCTCTCTTGATTTATTTATTTATCTATTATATAAAAATAAGTCGGGTTTTCCTTCCTCACGAAATAACTCGGAACGCACTAATATTTTCCACGGATTTGCATTCCTTGAGGCTCCATGAGGTTTGTAACAAGAAAATCAGGAAAATTTTCAAGAGAAAAGTTGCCACGCGGATTGAGTCGCGGGCAACAGCTAGTCTATTATATTAAAATAAGTCGGAGTTTCCTTCCTGGCGCTATAACTTCAGCATGCAGCAACCAATTTCCAAGGTTTGCATTCCTTCGAAAGGTCTCGGGCTCTATGAGGTTTGTAACAATAAAATCAGGTGAAATATGAAGAGAAAAGCAGGAAAAACGGGAAAAATCTTTTCCCACATACAGCGCCATCTCTGATACTTAGAATGCACTACAACTGCGCTAACCCCACGCGAGCCAACCCGTGCGCAACAGCTAGTTATATTTAGATTGATTCATTTGGTTATATATTTTGATTTGTTTTAACGAGTCTTTTAAATAATGTCTTGTAAACTTCATTAGTATAATCTTCATCAATATTTTAATCAAGTACAACCATAATAATTGATTTATAGGTAGAGAAACTACGATATTTATTGCTTTTATGTCAACTCAATATCAATAATCATCTGTCAGTTGGGCTGTGGAGGGACAAACATGATTCGACTAATTTATGTCTACCATATGCCTATGAATCAATTTCTCTGAAAATACATTCGATGTTATTAAAATGGTTTAAATTTATCAACTACAGAGTACAATCAAGTCATCCTACATAAAACCACAATGTCCCAATGAATTATAGTAAGGGAGCCCAAGAGAGGAATTTTGGATTTACATGTACGTGTCAGATTAAGCTAGTATAGGTTATTTACATATCCCTATTTATCTTAGTATAAAAATTAGATTTCAGAGTTAATGGGTTAGAAAAAAAGTAATTTTTAAGTATTGAAATGTTATCAGATTTGTCAGAGTAAAAGGTATTAAAATAAACCAAAGAACACTTTCACATAAAGCACTGATGATTTAAATGTTAGGTAAGCATGTAATAACATAGAACTATAACAAAGCCTCATATTTGCGTTACTAAGCTTCCCAGATGTTTTTAAGTTAAATTCAACTAAATGGTCGTACTGTCTTAAATCGCTTACTAAATATTCAATCTAAATAATTTTTTCAATGAATTTTATTTTCTATATCCTTAAAAATTTCTGTAGAGTCTTATCACACCGATAAAATAAAAAATGGTCCCGACGATGCTCGAGTGACTATAACAATAGCACTTTTACCTCCCCGACTATAATGTTACAACTATCAATTTAATTAAAATTAATTAAAACACAAAAAGAAGTTCATCCCATTGTTCAAATGTACATCCCACTAGTCGTTTTGTAAACATTTTCTACGACATAAAATCACATCATTTGATTTTAAACTATGTTATTACTAAATATAAAACCTACGTGTCTAAAAATCACATTTGATTAGTAACGTCATCACTCTTGCAACTAGCTAAATGTCCAAAAACGGAAAAACCCGACCTATTGCAATTATAACATCTAGTTATGTATATTTCTAGAATGGCTATTTAAAGTCCTTCGTTTTGATACCCTACTCCACTGGGCAAATGAAACTTTTGGAATCTCACAATTTGTACTCCAAAATTCGCCATTTTTTTTATTTTTTAATATATCCAGTGCCACTTGCGCTAACAATACAAATCTAACAATATCTCATACATTAAAATCCATCAAGCCGTTTGGCAGAAGAGCATGCGAAACAATTATACAACAAACAAACATACATAGATACACACTCTCGAAAAAAAAATCCCTCCTTTTGCCGCAGTCGGGTAATAGTGAGGCAATTACATAGCTCTAAATATCACAAGAAGAAAACGTTAGTAACTCCTCTCATAAAACTCCTACGACTATCAATTTCATTGGACAGCAAACGTCTAATATTTTATCAGATCCTGTCGACTGTGGGTATAAATTTAGTTCGAATGAAGTTATAAATATTCTTTACAGTATTTACAAAGATAAATATCGAGCTGATGTTGGCCATACACTGCACACAAAATTTTTAGATCTACCTGTTCAGATAGATCTAGAAAATTTAATGTATTCAGTTTCTGAAATCGTATTTAAATTTGTCGAGGTAGGTGAAAATTTTAGTAGATTTTTTGCCAAAATAATGTGATTACTAATGGTAGTAAAGATTATGTGTCAATTGGAAACGATACTCGTATTATGTACGTCTCTATCAAAGATAGCAAAGCCTTTGCTGATACCAATATTATAAATAAAGTACTTTTGTTCATAATATTAGTATTGTTTACCTTATAGGAAATTGAGCCTGTGTCCTGTAATAATTGTTCCTCGGATAGACCACAAAATATATGTCAGACGTTAAGACCGTAACGAGCAAAAAACGGACTTTAGTAAGGACTGGTACTGACTTATTCTCTTCTCCTTTCTAAATTGTCTTCAAAGAATTATTATAATCAGCCTAAGCGTCCCACTGCTGGGTAGAGGTCTCCCCTCTTTTAAAGGCACAAAAATGATTTCATACGTAGATCCATATCTGTTCTATCGACACTTGAAAATGTCCTGATAACGCCATATCAGCTGAGCAACTTTCTACCTGTCCGGTCAACCTATAAATACATTGATAAAGAATGTATCTTTATGCAACGAAAGTAAGTGTATTTAAAATTAATAATATTTACGCAATCCCGTTGATCCGGTGGTGTAAACTTGCT
This sequence comes from Cyclargus thomasi, assembly GCA_026546445.1. Classification (NCBI taxonomy): domain Eukaryota; kingdom Metazoa; phylum Arthropoda; class Insecta; order Lepidoptera; family Lycaenidae; genus Cyclargus; species Cyclargus thomasi. Next base: position 21,792 of record JAOTAV010043306.1, read on the forward strand.
CAAGAACGTTTATTATTGGATTGCTCGCAATTTTTTATTTAAGAACAAGATTTTTATACAATGCTTACTTTTGTTCATTTTTAACACCCCTAAAAACTTCCACTATAACTTTTTATAGAAAGTAGAAACATTTAAGGCGTGTACATGGGCCAGCGGGGTAAGTTTAAATAAGTATGGTAAAACGTTAAGCAAGTTTGGGTAAGGACCCAAAAAATATATTATAGAATGATTATTACTTGATTTTACTTCTTCCGAGGATTTTTTTCCTGAACTTATAGTTCAGGAAAAAAGATGTAATATCGATATTTAAAAAATTGGGTAAACTACGAAACAAGTCAGTTAATATGAATGATTTTTTAAAATATAATACAATATAAGGTACACTATAATCCCTACAGAGGAATTTTTATTTCTTGTTTTCGTTCATTGTTTATTAATTATTTTCTATTAGCGGGGGGAGAAGTTCAAAGCTCCGAATGTATTGTCAAAGCTGATTTCAGTATAAAATTTAGAACAAAGATGTCTGAATGTCAAGGAAGTTTGTTTGCTACTTAATTCATATGTTTTTGTGACGTGTGATGATTCACAGTACGCACGTACGCGCAGTAAAATTAATAACAAGATTTGCTCACACAGATGCAATGTCAGAAGCCGCGTTAAACGCCTTTGTTAGTTTCTATTTAGTTACTACTAACAAAAGGACCATAAAACCAACGGACTTAATGTCCCTACTGTCTCCAAGACCTAAACTATGATTTATATCAGCAGCAATTACTATGTTTGCCATTGACTCATCGCTCACAGCGCAGACGCTTCTAAATACAGCTTGCGGTTAGGAAAGCCTGAATGATAAATTATACTCTATGCTTCGTCAGTTGTTTTGCATTCGGGTTTATATGAGAGTGATCTTTAAAACATTGGCATAGGGCCTCTCGGAGGTGAAATGAGTAAAGTATTGATTTATGAAGGACTTAGCTCAATACAAATGTTATGTACACGGAAACGGCTATTCGCAACTCTCGCGACCTTTGTACTTCCCACTACTGGACATGGAGATATTGAATAGGAAAAGACAATATTAATAGTGTAACTGATATCAAAGATGTAACCAGCAGGTTTGGTATCTAAAGGTTATATAGCCCGATACTATAATAGTAGTCACAGTCTTAATTGGACCTGGCTAGGAGATTATCATTTTCTTAATAGCGCTAACTAATCATGACGTATGATTAGTCATTACCCAGTCTATAAGAGTTATGTGAGCTAGGGAATATTTAAATTTTCTAAGGTTAACTATCGTAATACTATTTTTACCGCTAGAAACGTTTCATACCAAATCGTTTATTGTTTTAATCATAACAGAATTATTTTTATAATTTTATCTGCAGCATTTCAATTTGTGTTTTTTATATTTACTTCTGTTAGGAGTATCTGTAGACCTGAAGACTGTGGGAGAGGCGACATGTGGTCACAATGTCATCGTTGTTTTGTTTTATTAGCTTCGTTACAAAAATACTGACTGACGGTTATACACTTTTAAACTATGAGACACAATTTTTTATGTCTTTTTGTTGAGCTATGAGAACATTGTCTAACTTCGCCTTTGTTGTCTTAAGTATTTTATAATACCAGCCTTAGTTGAAACCATAAACTAAACCTCATAACTTCATAGTTATTTAAATTAAGCCAACAATTCGCAAAAGCTAAGCACTTCTATACCATTGTATTTTAAAGTAGTTCTTTGTACTTTAATAATGATTTCAATATGTTATTTGTTTCAGGTATGAACAGTTTTCACTTCAAATTGGGTAAGCGGAACAGAACGCTTTTCTAAAACTGTCCTGTCGAACAAACAGACCAATTACTGTATCGTTGAATTAGTATGAATCTTTACAATCACTTGCCCGGTGGCAATAGACATAAAACGTTAATTCGTTTAATCAAATCATCTAATATGAATCCTATTGTGTGTTGCATAGAATTGACTTTTGGCTAGTATATCGGTACACAGAAGCAAACTGTCAGGTTAGCGTCCAATTACAACTGAAATCGTTACGTACGTCAGCTAATGTTGGTATTATGTGAGCTGCCAATTGATTTCAATAAAACTCGATTATCCGGATTATACTATACCGATTCGTAGGCAGATGACATTACCTTCATAATTACAACTCGTTTAGATTATTATAAATACATTCATATTATTTTCTATTCAGCCGATTGTTTTCATCCAATATCTTGTATTAGGCTAATCGGAACCACCACTGCTACTATTATTAAACACACGTATGTTTCATTTATGTTGAAATATAACAATAATTTGATTTTCACGTTCTTACTAACCGTATTTCCTTTAGTCAAATCCGATTCATTATCGGCAACTTGTCTGGATAATCGAGTGTAACGTTTTCACCTCTGATCGTTTATTTACCTATCCTCTTAATTGCTACAAGATTTATTACCTGGTTTGTTCGTTTGTAGCCGATATAGCTACTTAAACTAAATATATCCATCATCAACCTTTACTAATTAATCTACTTTGTGTGGTCCCAGTGTAATATATTTTCCTTGCGACTTTAGCTATCGTACAGAAAAATCTTTTCAATTTATTTCCAGTTCTATATGGTAATTTGTGTTCAATTCCTATTCCTCCAGTATTAAATCAAATACTTAATCTTACTTAATTAAAAGTATGGGTGCAAGTAGGTTAAAAAGCGTTAGCTCGTAAGCGTTTATGACTGATCATAATAATTAGCAGAAATAAGCTTATAGCCTGTTCAGTCATTTTATTTTTGTACCTCCGAGCTTCTATACTAATCCTTATGTCGTTGACACAAGGCCCATGCAGTCGGAGGTAAACTTACTGCGAATACACTGTCGATGTGAAATTTCACACTCATACTTATAGTCACTAAAACCGCCATTCTTGATCTTAACGGTGGTTAGCTCTTATAATGAGACAGAAATAAGGAACCATTTAAACTAATCATCATAATTATTTATTTTAATATTATTGGCGTAATTGTCAAGTTTTAAATTACTTAAAAGATAGTATGCAATTTTATAAATACTACAAGGTAAATTTTACTGAAATTTTTACTTAGTAGAAAGCTTGTCAAGATTCTTTTATTCGTTAATTACAACTTAGCATAATTACGATCGTATTATATGAGATTAACTCATTAGCTTTATAAAAGGCCCCGTGTTTTATGTTATAATTATTAGGATTAAAATAGTTAAGTGGCTGTTTTAAACTTGGATATTCAACTGCAGCTGCAGTTTGACACTCGTATCTACCAATGTCTCACTGAAATTAAGTAATAAATAACAACCGCGATCAAACCACGGGACATTACTTGGTTGGAATATCTACCTATAGATCTTACCTAAGTCGGAAAGGAATATATATAGTGATATAACATCAAACCCATATATTATGAGATAATAACCTCACCCTCAAGCTTACAATGGCTTTTATGTATCAACCATTGTAAGTAATTTTCAGCTACGTTGGCTATAATTTAAATTTATTAAGGCAAACAATCGTATATCAAGCCGAGAGCCTGGCTCGGAGGTGTCATTTGAAAGCATAATTTACAATTTTGCTGTCACGTCGCCATCACAGGCTACAATCATGATGATTTCCCAACAGGTAATCATCATGATTACACTAAGTATCAATCGTACCATGTTAAGTGAAAGTATAATACGTCCAATGGTTATGCAAGTGTCAATTGTTGTATTTACCTTGTGTATGTCTGCATATTTGTATCCTGTTTGTTATTATGCGTCCGCTTTCAGTGTGATATCTTTGTTCATTTTTGTCTTATCATTTTGAGTTTACTCCGTACGGACGCATTTGTACGAAGAATTAAAAGAAAGTATATTTTTTTCAAATAAACAATTGCTTAAGTTTATCGTCTGATATATATTAAGCTACTTTTGATAAAATTCTAATGCTGGTAATAAGTAGTAGTATAAAGATTACTTTCTTTCATACAAACATGTAGGAGAAATCATTCTGATTTTTATCATATGTCAATTAATAAGCAATATATTTCTCAGTCACTTTTGTCTTTGGCTTTTCACCTCCAAAGCTAAAATTCGTAAGGCCAAATTGCTGAGGTACGGATTGATAAATAGTGATTTACACTCGGAGATAAGAATTTCAATGTCGAATTAACACCATTAATACTCTACCTACAATGAAATGAACTTTAAAAGATAAACCTTACAAGGTTACTGTGTTAAGGTTTTATCTATGCTTTTTGTTTTCATCTTGATGATGATTTGAATAAGTACTTAATTTATGTGTACTTATAATTTTTAAAACTATTTTTTATCCCCATTGACTTCAGATCAGATAATATAAATAGGAAGTGGATGGATGTAGTTGTGCAGAAAGCATGTGAGGAAGACTATTTTCTGCAGTACTAGGGCCAAATATATATGTATTCGAGGCAAGGTTTGTATTGAAAGGGATGAGATACAGAATTTACCGGATTTTGAAAAGAATTTTGTAAAAAACATATGTGCAAAAAATGGTGCTACTTGATACAGTTTTGCAACATGATAATTATTAGCGCATCTATGATATTTTTCGGACGAGTATTTTAATTTATTTTATTTGGAAAACTTACAGTATACAAATTACAATGCTAATTACGAGTTTTTCTTTACAGAATGCTATGGCTCCCTAATACGGTTATTGATATAATCGATGCTTTTATTCTTCGCTTTCACAGGGTTTATTAATTTTAGATTATTTTTATTTAGATCGGCCCACTCTAGTGAATTCCCACGCGGTGTTTATTGCTTTCGTGACCTAATTCTAATATTTCGAAACATGTGCGATACTCTCATATGATCCTACATTAGATATAACAGAATAGGCAAATCTATCGCAGATTGATTCGACCTAATTTCTACAATTTGTTTGTATAGGCTCGTCTATTCTAGGAGGTCTAAGAACATGTGCTTCAGTCTTTCTGTTTTTTTTCCTTCTTCTAGTATCTTTATATTGGTTTCTTATGTATTCATGTTATTGTTGTTATTTGCTCTGTTTTGTTCGAAATTGACTACGCAGTCAAGTTTTCAAGTTAATACATTTATTAAAAAATTACCTAATATGTTGTCCCCCTAAAGTATTAAAACCTTATTTCAATCTCTTGCGATCAGTATTGTTTAAATAGTGTAACACTGATTTTGTTATTTACATTCTGATTCCAAACAGTACTACAAAATAAGACACAATAGATACTGCAAGATAATCAATGTTTGAGAATTTTCTTATACGCTTAACTGGGACAGTTATTACTAAAGGGTGCCAAGGTTATTGGAGGCAGTCCAATTTTTAGTATGCTCTTAAAGCTTACGCGTTTTTCTATAAAAACATTCGGTGACGTCACCTCTATAAGTCTAGCCGCTGATGCGTACTGTCTGTTTTTTGTATTTTTTTAAGTTCCTTGTACACTTTAGGGTATCAGCAGGGAAATCTATATATTAATACGCGAGCGAAAAACTTTGTAACGCTTTTTTTTCAAAATACGCGTAGATGCAAAAACATGGAATCTTTCCCAGTTACAGTTGAAATGGAATTGAATACTAATGTTATTCTACAATATGCTTTAATTTTGCATATTTTTAATAAATAAAACACTACGCACACTACTATATTTTGACATGAAACCATAATCATACACGAAATACTCTTTTGTCTATGGTTGAAGTTTGATTTTTTTAAATAAAATTTAATGGCCTGGTAACGAGGCCTTTGTGCCAAATCGAAGTCTGTGATTGAATTGAACATTTATGGTCGAATTTCGACCACAGGGCGACCTCTAGTAGTTTAAATTATACGGAAGTTCCATCATTTCTGTTCCCATAACTTGGACATCATAACCTGGTACAGCTTAATAAAATATAATTCCTCTTCTTTTATTCCTTATGTTGTGACAAAAGGAAGTGATAGTATAGGGTTTCATGAGTGTCCCTTATAGAGACTTCAGCTAGAGTTCGCCGATAGAAATCACAAAAATTTTTTTGCTTCACTTTTTAAACCATATTTGTTTTGAGTGACTGAAAGAACAAAGAGGAGTCTGTTGCAGCGGAAAAACCACATGAAAAAGGATATCAGAAAGATTTAAATTAATATGGATCAGCTCAATCTAGTGGAATTGAGGCTGTCCTCAATTGTTTATGACTACCCTAATGTTATTGTTGGTGAACAAAAGGCAGTGTGTTCAGGCTCTTATGCCTACATCCGCCAAATTATTTTGAGTGCCTCAACCTTGAGGTAAGTTCAATGTTTTTATAATGGCGCAATTCGTTTGTTATATTCTTAACTATATAATCGTAATATAATGACAAAAATTAGCACACTAGCTTTTACTTGCGGCTTTGTTTGCGTGGAATCAAAAAAAAGCGTAAAAAAACAAAATTACTTTTAACAAAGTCTCTTGAGAAACATGACGTTTTTCCAAGTCTTAAAGTAGCTTTTTTTTACGTTACTCTCCATTCAAATTCAATCAAATCGACTGGTTGTTTCATTTAAGTGTAAAGGAAGGACAAACAAACAACACACTTTCCCTTTATAATATTAATAGGTATAATGGAGAAATTGAAAGAGAGCCTGTTGACGGATCATCGTCATTTGGTCACAATATGTCTATTCCATACAATTCGTGATCTGTCGGCAGAGTTTGACATAACCAGATCAAATTACTTAGATCCACGATCTGTATCACTTTCAACTCCTCTAATTGTACATATAATACGTACATGGATTAGTGTGGAGATATGGATTTTATTTTGGGGTGTATTATGCTTGGTTTCGTAGGTTGTCGAAGTCAGAGGGGGTGTATAACTTTTGCAACCTATTTCCGATTGATATTATAGACATGTGATGAGTGAATCTTTCTACATCTATACTCCTTGCATTTTCAGAAAATCAAACTATATTAACGCGTCCCTCATAGCATAGAATGGTTTCATTTCTACTCTTAGCTTTTTAAAAAATCAAAATATATTAATGCGTCTCTCATAGCATAAAATGGTTTCATTTCTACTCTTAGCTTTTTAAAAAAATCAAAACATATTAACGCGTCTCGCATAGCTTAGAATGGTTTCATTTCTAATCTAAGGGTTTTCAAAAAATTTAAATATATTAACGCGTCTCTCATAGCTTAGAATGGTTTCATTTCTACTCTTAGCGTTTTCAAAAAATTAAAACATATTAACGTGTCTCTCCTAGCATAGAATGGTTTCATTTCTACTCTTAGGGTTTTCAAAAAATTAAAATATATTAACGCGTCTCTCATAGCATAGAATTACTGTCGCTATTCAGGACATTGATCCCATACACTATGTTCATATTGTGGCCACCAGCATTACAGTATGCCCAGCAGATGCACCGCACTATAAAATTTTACAACGCACATGGCGCTTTCTCAGCCATTGGACACCATAGGATGTCCTTTAATGTCGTAATAATTTAAGTTTACGACTGAAATTTAATGTTTTTTTTTTGTTTGTCTGTTATAGATTGCATAGCCGGGAACTGTCGGCTATAGTAAAACTATAATTATTATTGTTTCTAGTTGTTCACCACGAATTTGGACTTCAAAAAGCTAATTTTTGTAAATTGTATTTTTTTTTAAAATAAACTAAATTTGATAAAATTTCTAATCGAAAGTTTGAAAGTTGTAGCGTTAGAAACACACATTAAAAAAAAAGTTTGATGGAATAATGATGATGATGATGATGAAAGTAACAAACAAGACCAAGTAATGGATTAATACATAAATTAATGCTATCGATAAAGCCCGCTTCTAGTAATATCAAAAGTTGCAGCGCGGGTTTTCTAAAGAATTGTAAATAATGCTATTGCTATTGCTATATTGCGCTTGCGTAGTGATAATTTCCAATATTTCAGGTGGCCATGTCCTAATGATATATAGCTGGTTCGAGTCCGCGTACAAACCAACGGCCGCTATTAAAGAGTTTTAATTATTATTTAACTTTTATTTATTGATCACAGTTTATTGACATCGATTTGCTGAAATAAATAAAAATATTCCGTAATTGGTCGAATATTCATTCAGAAATTTTATTAACCTACCAAGGAAACGAGTGTTCGCATAAGAACCTAAGAACGCTATCTTACAATTTTTCCGTCACTTAATACGTACACGCATTTAATGGAAAGCTCTTCATGATATCGAAAGCTTTAGATAAAGCTATATATTTACGAAGCTTGATAAGTTTTATAGTGTATTGACAATTATGCGTAGATCAAATGAATCTTTGATCAAAGGGATTTATAGCGCTATGATAATTGGACGGCTCGAGTACAGTTTGTTATAAGATTTGTCGGTTATGTCTTAATAATAGAGAAATGCTGTTTATGCTATTTCCTATTAATATTATAAACTGGCTTTTGCCCGTAGCCCGCGAAAAAATACGAATATTTTAGGTGTTATCAAAGACCAAAAGTACCCTATCAATGCCTTACTGCCTCAAGCCTCGTATCTTAAAAATGGCTATATTTCATGGTACAAAAAAAACTGATTATATATTTTTTTCTTATTAATTGTACAAAACTAGATATTAGAGGTTATTTGATAGGTAACAATTTACTTATTAAATATAAATAACCTCATATCTAGTTTTCTACAATTACTAAGAAAAAAAATATTATCAGTTTTTTTGTCTCTCGAAATATAGCCATTTTAAGATACGAGGTTAAGGTAGTAAGGAATCGATATGTTACTCACTTTCTATGCTAAATACCTTATGTTACTTTCAGCTAAATCTATGCCAAAAATCAAATCGATTGGTTCCTTCGGTTGGCGAGAAGGAACAAACTCTCTTCAACTAGATTATTTAGACTGATAAAATGCCATGTTATGATTTAGGCAATTTTATTTATTGTGTTTTTAAAATTCGTTATCTCATAATATTATAAACAAACTATAAACTAAATTAAACACAAACCAACAATAAGTTTCATTTTCTGCTGGCGTTAGTCTAGCGAACACGTCGTCGCTGCTCTGTAGTTTGCTCTAAGAAAATGAAACCTATAGTCTATGTCATACAGTGGCATTTAGTGACGGTGTGCGGTGGACAAACGGCCTAAGGCCATTACTTGTGATTGAACTAGAAACCTTGACATTTTTTTGTCTAGATTCGATCCTTTAGTTGAAATGCACGAGCTCAATTGTCGACACAAAAAGGGCTGAAACTCTATAAGGACTCTCCTATTAATATTAAACGACCGAACCTTCGCCTGATCAGGTTCGATCAAACGAATGCAGATTTTAACATTTACCCCCTTATTCATAAAAAATATTTAAACTGTGTTTAACTAATCAAGATTCTTGAACCTTTTCTGGTATATTGAAAACGTCACGCGTCTGGAATACAGGGCAGCCAATCTCGATTAGTTAAACACTGTATTTTTTTTTTTGAATAAGGCGATTCATTTACAAACGTCCCATGTTTTTAAATTTAAAATCTTTTATACCAAATTTTTTCTTATGAATTAGGGCGCAAACAAGCAGGCAGGTCGCTTGATGTAAAGCTAAACTACTGTCGCCCATAGACGCTTATAACATCAGAAGAGTTGCGAGTGCGTTGCCGGCCTTTTAATTTAACAAGTAAAGGGAATAAGTAAGGATAAGGTGTAGTAGAATTCGGTCTCCTGTAAACGCAGTATCTCGACAAAACGCAGCACATAGGTCTCACTAAAACAATGTAACTTGCCTGAAAACGAGCAAACGAGTTACCTGATGGAAAGGAACTACCGCCGCTCTAACACTCGCAACATCAGAAGATTTGAAAATTCTGGTCCTATAAGAGGGAATACGCGAGCGTTGAAGGTTTTTATTTGCTAATCCAAAGCCTGTTATATCTGAATTCGTTCAGCAGTTTGATCCTATGAGTTGTGGGCAGATTTTTATTGATACTTGATTATGAAACCGTTAAAGCATTTAATATAGTGAAATCGAATAAAGTGAACGTGGATTTGCAATACTTGCAACAGACTAATGTTTGTTAATATTATTATTATTATTTAATTTTTTAATTGCAATTATTTATTTAATTAAATCAATAATGTGTATAAATGTTCGATTTTCTGTATTATGTATCTAGTGATGGCAAATATTTTAAGATGTAGAGTTATAAATTATAGTGACTGTTGCCCGCGACTCCGTCCGCGTGGTAACTTGAATTTTTTTCTAATATTTTTGCTACAAACCTAATGGAGCCCGAGACTTTTCCAACAAATGCAAAACCGTGGAAATCGGATCGTGCGTTCTAGAACTATATCGTCGGAAAGGAAAACCCGTCATGTTTTAAAATTATATTAATATAATTGATTAAAATTTGTTTTTAAATAATAACAGTTACCTTCGTTGGTAATTTTAGGGTTCCGTCCCCTTAGAGTAAGAACGGGACCCTATCGCTAAGACTTCGATGTTTGTCCGCCAGGTCAGACAGCAGACGGGTCTGTCTTCAGGCTCTATCTTAAGAATGGTAATAGCTAATGTAATTAGTCTGTAATAGCCGTTAACTTTAAAAAATACGTTTTCCCAATTTTTTGCTAATAGGAAACCCTTTTTTGTGCGAGTCCAACTCGCGCTTGGATGATTTTTAGGTATACACCAGTTTATAAAATATTAACGCACTTTACGTTATCTTAAACAATATATTTTTTAATGTTCGCATGTATGTACGTTAACGCCTTGTGTCTGCATCATATAACAATTTATGGTCAAAATATGATTTACGATTCGCCATCGATATTATCTCATTGTAACTGAAACTTTCTGACCCTTATGTCTATACTTATAAAGCCTGTTATTGCTTTTATCTATTATGGAGAGTGAACACAAATTGATAATAGTGATGTATAGCTCGCCCGCGGTCTTGATGCTTGATATGAATCGTATGATACTCTAGTCGAAAATCGAATAGACCTGAAAATGTAGAAGTGGCTCTATAAGAGTGTGCGTTTCGCGTTACACCATTGGCGAAACAGCTAATGGTGTAACGCGAAACACTGGTGTATATGAATAAATAAAAAACTCTTTATTCGAATCAAAAAAAAAGAAATGAAAAAAGTCCGAAAAGGAGGCTTTACTGCTGGAAGCAGTTTTTTCATGCTTTCATTCACCGTACTTTGGTATAGTGGTAGGCCTGAATTAATAAATAGCCGTTGTATACGAGTATAATAGACCATGGGTCTATAGGCGGAAGGCAGCGAATTTCGTAGGTACATGGGACGACAGAAATATAGTACATACACTGATAAAATATTTAGTTGATACGCCTCGTAAGTGCCTTTACTAGTCAGTAGTTGGTATGCCTCGGAAAAATCATTCCTAATTATTCACCTCTAGCTTAAGGCTACTACCTTAAGCCAGAAAAACCGAAACCCCAGCCAGATGGTCAGAAAGATTGAAACTCCGAGGATCCATGTATAAACTGATCAAATATTTCTAACTTGTATTTATTTGCGTACCACTAAAAGTTTTCCTTCTCCATTGAGTACTAGGTTTCCAACATAAATTCTGTTTTAATTATAAAATTCCTGTTGTCTAGCTTCGTACCTTTCTAAAGGGTAGTTTCTAACGGTCAGCATTGCGTAACTTGTAGCCTGTAATTTTATGCTCGGGTGTAGTATTCTAATAATATAATCACACCGTAATTATTTCTATTATGTGTACTTATAACCAAATATATGCAAACAATTACAGCTATCACGATGGAGCTTTCAAATCCGCATCCTAGTGTTACGAATAACGATAGACTTTTTACCCCTTTGTTCATAAAAATATTTAGGCAAAGTTTAACTAATCAAGGTTCGCTATATTTTTCTGTCGTGTGACGTTTTCAATATTCCCAGATAGGGACAGAGAATCTTGATTAGTGAATTTTTTTTGGAGTCCTGTTTATTTCGTCACATGGCAGTTCATCCCGTTGGTTTTTGTAAAAGATAAATTGCATGATTACTGATTAATTGAAATTGGAACAAAGTATTTTCAATTTTGAATTTTGGTATTACAATACAAAATTTGCGTCATTTGTAAAATTTTTTATTTTTTATTTTATATTTTCAACACTATGAACTGTCGTGGGACGAAACTCTGTTAACTCTACTTCTTTCATACATCTGTAATTCTCACTGATGTTATCAGGAACAACTGGTTACGCTTAACCCCTGACCTTTCATTCAAATGCCTCGTTATGCGTAAGTGAAAAATTGCTCGCGTCACTTTCACTATTTCTGACAGTTTGACAATCTGACTGACTTACAATTTAATTGATAATTTTGCCGTTTATTCGTTGATTGATTGCCGGTGTCAGTGGTAAATCTGAAATGTTTAGGGTGACGTATTATATAATTAGTAAAAGATTATTTATTACAAAATTAATTATGTGTATTATAATTAGCTTCTTTTAATGGACCACGACTTGTATGGAGTTCCATGAATTAAAAAGAAAATGGTATTCGTTTATACTGTAATGAATTGTGTTGATATCAGTCTACGTGCTTCGTAATTCGACTTTTCAAATTATTTGTTGCGAGATAAGAAAGTCAATTATAACACAAAGCCTACTGTGCCCTTAAATTAAAATTAAAAGAGCCCTTTCAAACAAGAATTTAAATTAATTTTTCGTTTCGTAACATTACAACACTACAAGCAATAAACAATGTTCTGTTGTCGTTGACCAGAGCCATAGACTAGAAGAGAGAGGAGACAGGCCAATAATGAATGTGGCAATCTTAAATTTTACTTATTAAATATAATACTATGTGTTACATATTTTAATCATTATAAATTTTAAAATATTTTACAACAGAGTAAGAACATCAAACATTCAACTATCATTTCGGGTAAGTTGCAGTTTCATACCGTATCAGCGTACGTTGCCGAACCTCTTTACACAATCTTAAGGCTGGGCCAATCTAAGATTTCCTAGCCCGATTGTTTCCTGGTATTGCCTGTACAATCAGATCTGAATTTCTTAGATCTATGGGCGGGTCGGTTCCATTACACGGCGAGGTTGTCCCGGACATGTCGGGTTCATACTGAAATAATTTACTGCGAGAAAGTGCTGCGACAACGATTACATTCCGTTTCGCGGCACTGATATGAAATTAAATATTATTTATCACCTCTAGGACGTTATTGCTTGTTCCTTACATAAGTCTAGATTAAGATAACTAAGGTGTACCTGGCCTGCGTGATGAAAAATTATGATCCTTCGACCTTTCCTTAATTTATATTAAGGAAAAGAAACGAAAAATATTACTAAAATCATTTCATTTAAATATTTAATATAAGTTTGGGTTTTATTTATTGCCCCAGCTTAAATGAGAACATCCGATTTATATTGTGTTAAAATAATGTCTTTTGGTTTAATTTATGGTCATTTAATAAAGCAAACACAACTTAATAGCCTTAAGTACGACATTAATGGTTATTGTTGTGTTTTTGCATGCGAAATTAAATTTGAATTCGTAAGATAACTTTGCCCTCTGAATCTCATTACAGCTGTAATCAGACCTTTGTCAATGCAGAATCTTTGTTTAATTTAATTTTTGTCTAACGATAATTATTTTAATTTATTATATACCTTACTTATAAATTTATTTATAAATGAGGTATAATTTTGAAATTATATATTTTCAAAGAGGATAGTTAAAAATGTTGTATACAAATTCCCGAGATTACTCATCCTTAAAACAACATATTTTACACGAAGCATATAATTTAGTTCAAGAATTACAAAACCTTTTTTGTCTTTTTCTTTATAGGCACTAACCCTGACCGTGACATCTAAATACAGAAATTAGCTTTGCAACTACTCTTAATATTTATAATAATGAAGGTAAATATGATTATATTGTAACAGCCTTATACACCTTTTATAAAAAGTGACCATAATACATATAATTTTGTATAGGCTCCTCTCACAGTGTAGAGTAGTAAAAACCTTAATAACTATGAGTGTACTTAGTGTAATATTACGGAAATGGCTTAATAACTTTATACGGTATAATTATCCAATCATGTATCTCGCGTGCTAAATATCTCTTTGTTGTTGGAGGCCACGAGAGCGCTTAAATATTGCTTCTTAATTATAGTATTCGTTTCATAGTGTTCTTGATTTTACAATGCTATTTATCATGGTTTTTTCGTTAGTAAAGGTGATTGTGTATGATAAATGACTCGACAATCGTTTGAGTGTGGTGTCGGGGCTACAAGAAGTTGTGTTGTTTTGGCCCGCGGATAAAAACCGGTGGGACGAAGTGCCACAATTGAATTTATATTTTTTGTTTCGCCTTTTTTATTTTTTACACTTATTTGGTGCAAATTTTAGTTTGTGATGAAGTAACAAGTCAGGTGCAGCTTCCGGATTGGAAGAGTTTTGACCGGTTTGCTGCTCTCGATATCCTTTCCTTAGTAACAGATTTGAGCACCAGCTGCATATTTTTTATCATCAAGGTGCATTCACACCTGTCCCGGAAAGGAAAATGCATTCGAAAATGCATCTTAAATGTTGTGTAATAAGATTTGGTTTACGTTTTAGTTGTTTATATTTTATGATATTAAATTAAAGGAAGTTCATAAAAAGTGTAGGTGTTTTTAATTTTTATTAATCAAGACAAGCTACTGGAGACAGGACGTAGTCGTAAAACTTCTTGACAATATCAAATGTTTTAGAAATCACAAGATCACTAGCTAAAAAGATCAGTAAAGAGGATAAGCGTTCTGTGGATTTAGCAAATATTTTATCAAAATTATATTTGAGCTACTCTTACGCAATTTTTTACTTTATCACAATAAAATATAGAAGTATTTTGAGTAAAAATTACGTAAGAGTAGCTCCAAACATTAATGTTTATATCTGTAGATAGTAGACACACTACTTATTTAATCTGTACTATAAATTATTGGCTCACTAATGACTCCTTTCCATAATTTTCTATTCATTAATACATCGTAGTTTATCATCATTAGGTCAGTTTTATTAGAGAGTGAATGTGTCAATCAAAATATTCAAATCTGTAACGGAATTAATGATGTACGATCACAGCCGGCTTGGTATTATACTTCGTCTTTATTACTCCAACAATAAGGTCCAATAGTTGTAAAGTGTGAATGCCTTACTGTACAACGATAGATGCTGCCGTTAGCTAATTATGATCTATTCAACGTAATAATCATCCGATTTCGACGACTTTCTAATTAGACTGTTTTAGAACTTGACGATGTTGTCTTAAATACATAAACTTATTAGAAGTTTGATTTTTGATGATATTAATACCTATATTCTGAACTGGCACCATCCCTTTCAATTGCCTTTAACTATTTGTAAACGGAAAATTTAAATTAATGCAATAAAATTTTTTTTATGCCATACTAGTGGCAACTGAGCCACCAATATTCTTTGTCATAGCCAAGTTTTGCACAGATTTAAATCACAGCAAATTGAAGGAAAGCGAAGTTTGATGTGAAATTTTGTTACCCATGTTTCTGACCGCATCTAATTAGCTCATCAGTCACGTCCTGAAACCTAAATATAGTGTTATAGTGTTCCTAGATTTCCGCTAGATCTATGTTACATTGTGAATTTTGCATTACAATTTGCTCATCCGCTCTACATGCCATCAACAACGCGAGTCTATACAAATGATCATTTTGATGGAAGTTGTGTGAAAACAACAAAGAGTTGAGTTACTGGAACGTGACTCGTTAATTTTACTACCATTTGCTATTGTAATGTCGTGATAACTTTAATAACTACAGCTTAGTGGCTTGATGATTTGTTGATCGTTACCATGGATTTTGAACTTTATTTTTATAATTTTAGTAGAAAAGCCATCTACCCAAATAACACGATTGAGAGAATGACGAATTTTCCTATTGGTAAAATTTACATACATAATTTGTTTGTTGTTGGTAAAAAATATCGAATTAGAAATGCACTGGCCGTGAAAGTTATTAAGTTGTGTACAAGATGTCTACGTTTGACCGCTTTTTGTGCTTCGCCGTATATGTCCAAGAAAATGTACCGTACCCACCTAACTACCTGGTGCTTACGGACCGTAGGACGAGGGTTTTATGTTTATAGTTCATGGTTATAGTAGAAATGCAAAAAATAAAATTAAAAAAATATTGAAATATAATTTTTACTGCCGTATCATGGACTAGGAAAGCTATAGCCCCTTTTATTTCTTATATTATTTAGAGTGACGTAAGCTAATTACCGTCGATTTGACCAGTCAGCATCGGTCGAGATGCAAGTAATTGAGTGTCACGCTCTATTAGCTGTATTACATAAATACGTCGAGGTGTTTTACGTAATTTCATGAAAACCCCACCCAATAGGTTGTGACAGTTTTGGCGTGAGACTTTAAAAATTAAATTTTAGTAAAGTTTTGAAGAAACAATTAGGTATATCTTGGGCAGAAACCTACTGCTTTTAATGTTTTTTTATCCCAACGTTTTTTTCTTCATTACTAGGTCGTGCAGTATGTACAAAACAAAAAACCTGCCAAGTGCGAGTTGGACTCGCGCGTTCTACATTTTTATATGAAAAATAGACAAAGACATTGTTAAACAAAGTTGTCTAGGTAGGATTTAAACCCTCGCCTCCTAACAGACCGGTGCTTTACCTAATGGCTGAGCCACGATGCCTAACTACGCCTGGATTTATAAATAACCGTTTCAAAGCTATAAAAGGGCTCAGCGGCCTTGGTGCGCGGTAACATCCTCACCTCCTCAGGAAGTCAGCAGATTTCGGAGGTAAATAGGCCGGCAGAAATTAATTAGTCTACACTTATTTAAAAAAGGTAAATAATTCGCTGCGTTACGTTAAACCTGAAAAATACACAGTTGATGCTGAGAATCGTTCGTGCCATAAAGCGATCCGCTTATTTTTTATTTATCTTTTTTGGTCTACATTATCTGATAGCCATAAGCTGAGAGTACCCACAATTAAACCAACATCAATCAAGAGTAATAAATGGCTGTAAGAACACAATAGAATTAGACCTTGTTGATTTTTTGTGACTTGTGATTTTTTTGTTTTTATCCAAGCAGGAAGGTCCGTGGTTTTTTTTTTGAAAAAGCTATTTAGATCATAGGTTTTTTCCAGGAAAAACCGGCAAGTTCATCAAGAATTCCGTACCACGTAAGAATAGGTAAAAATGTTTTCCAAATTTTCGATCGAAAGTTAAACAAACAGCTATAACTGTCCACGCCGTGAAAGCAATAGCGCCATCTGCCATGGCGACGGCCAGCAGCGACATCTATTATCAAAAGAATGTAGGCTTATTGTAGATACCACTTGTAATGGCTTTCTTTGTTAATTTGCTACTTTAATAATAAGTAAGTTATTATATAGACTAAGGAAACGCTACTCTTATTATATCTATATCTTTATATTCATCACCGTTTCGTATTTGGTTTTTTCATTCGTTCGAATTTTCATATAATTACATATACTAGAGGTCATATACATATACTGTGGTCGAAATTTGTAATATTTAAATCCATTGTGTAGAAGAACTCTAAAGACTATAATACTCTCAATTTAGTTACCAATTTCAATTTAGCATAAAGGTTCCGTTACAAGGCCATTAAATTTAATTAAAAACTTCAACCATAAACAAAAGAGTATTTCGTGTATGATTATCGTGTTATGTTAAAATATTGTAGTGTACGTATTTAGTGTGGGTAGCGTTTTATTTATTAAAAATATGTTAAAGTAAAGCATATATTTTTTAAATAACATTGGTATTCCACGCTCCTCCTCATATGAGTTGATATGATGGAGGAGCGTGGAATAACTGGGAGAAATTTCATGCATTTATATCATTCTTTGTAAAAAGGGGGTACAAAGTTTTCCGCTCGTTTATTAATATACGTAATATAGAATATGAGCCCGATGACGATGAGTGGCATCACCGAGGGTCACATAAATATTAAAATTATTTAGTATAGTATAAAGTTATATTATATATTTAAGTAAACATTTGACAAACCTTGTATACCTGTATAGGTATAGGCACAAAACATATGTTTTGACGGAGTTACTCTTCAGCAGTTTTTATTTTTCGTAGTACATTTGTAATAAACTCTTGTAAGATTGATCTCATCGAATCAAGGATTTCATTGATGATGATGATTAAATAAAATATTTAAAAGGTGTGGAGTCGCTATGTAAAACTTTCTTTTAATTGAAAGGCTAAAATTACGTACAAATAACTTGAGACAGTATTATTGTTCATGTCTAGCATTTAAGTAAAGACACGTTATGACTTTGAATAAGCTGGAATAAAAAGATGATATTTCTTATGAAAACTTTAAAAATTAATTGTTTTGGGTGTGTGTGGGTTTAATATGAAAGATGAGTATAAAACAAAATTTATTGAATGCAAATTATTATGACAGTCGGCTTAAAGATATACAGAATTACAAAAAAACCTCTAATTTCTGTTGAGAATTACGTAAGATATTAGCGATTTTTTTTTCTACCCATCTCTTTCTCTCAAAACGTAATTTAGTATGAACTTTGTATGCAGCTTATAGACTTTGACGTTACTATTAATATCGGATCTCTCTTTGTAACTGTTTTCTTTAAGGGCTTTTTTTTTTCAATTTTATCAAAACTAATTGGACTACATCGTTTTTTAATAACAATAGATTTATTTAAAGAAAGAAAAAAATTATGCATATTAGTCCTAATCGACCGTTCATATTATGTTCTTTGTTTACTCAATATTTCGTTTTAACTATTGTGTATACTTATGGAAGTTTTTTATTTGTTTCAGGTAAGACTAGTGTGCGCTTTCAGTGGCCCATGCGAGATAGGCCTAAAAAACGTATGTCTTCTTAAAATAAATAAAAATATAATAATACTAGTTGTTGTTCGCGACTACTACGTGTCCGCGTGAAATTTCGCTCGACAATTTGTCGTAGTGAGATGTTATAAAGGTAACCTATAAGCCTTCCTCGATAAAAGGACTAACCAACAATCCGACCAGTAGTTCCTGATGTTAGCGCGTTCAAAGGAACAATTTCCTTAGCTTTATATTGAATATTAGTATATAATAATATATTGTTTTTTTTATCAATAAAAACAGTCGTCTATAGGCTTTTCGCCCATATCCTTTGTTTGTTTTTTTATATGGTTAAGTACCAAGGATGTCCTTCAAACTTATTATAGTTGTATAATATAATGTTGAATATTATAATGTTTATAAACTTCTTCTGAGTAATATGTAACTATAAATTGTTACATTTTACACGGAAGAAAAGCCCGATGAGGCTTAGGAAATATTCTTATTCAGAACATTAGCAGATTTTATCAATTTTAAAAGCAAATCCCTATCCAGCTCTAAAAAAAAGGTTTAAAAATAAATTAAGCGTGACCCGGAGTTCGAGCCCTCTCATTTCGAATTTAGAATACAGGGCAAGGGCGATGATTGATGTACAACAGCCCTTAATAACTGTAGGTTACATACTAGTTCTGACAAACATCGATAATCACGAAAATTTTAGCCAATGAGCGCCAGATGTGCTTTCGAGTGCTTTTTGATAGGCAATAACAATTTTGCTTGTCATATTTTGCCTACTAATAGCATATGGCGTGATGGTATACTTTCAAAAAGTTTTATATGTAACTAACTTTTGCCCACGGCTTCGCCTACGTGCAATCCTTATGCGGTAAAGATTCGATTTTTTCAAACGTGATGTTTTTCCGAGATTAAAAGTAGCCTATTATACTTTCAACTAACTCTATGCCAAAAATCAAGTCAATTGGTTGCTTCGTTTGGGTATGAAGGAAGGACAAATAAACAAACACACTTTCCCATCTTTACTTATAATAAAACAGTAAAATTTGAGTTTCTGTACATTTAATACTATTAGGAACAGTAATAGAACACATATTGACAAAAAAATTGACAGTTTGTATGTTTTTACGCGTTAATCTTAGAAACTACTGGACGGAATTGAATAAACCTTTTTTGTTTAATAGCTATTAGCTCTAGGTAACATATAAGATAATATTTATCCCGGGAAAATGTACTGTTCCCGCGTGAAATAAAAATTGTTGCGCAACGAAGTGGCGGGCACCAACTAGCTTATAACATTCGTAAGGATTTCGAATAACGTACTATTTTTTAAATATACATTAGTATATCAAGCCACTTTAATGATTTTAGATGTATTTGAGTATATAAACACATCTTCGTACGAGCGGACATAATGATATAGTTAAAAATGTGAATTGTACGTTATAGCAATGCAATAGTTATTATTATCGTCAAGTTTATATATTTATTGTTTACATTCAAGTAAAAACTAGGTTTTGGCCAGCAATTTTGCCTGCTTGGAATTGGAAAATTTAAAATGTTGTATTTCCCACTTTAAAGATATTAAAAAAGTACAAGTTAAGTTTTATAGAAATCGGTTCATATATGTCGGTGTGATTGAGGTTTAACCTCACATTAGGTTCCGCGTGTTTAGCTGGGGGACCCCTCGCTTCGCCCCCATATACATAATTGTTTGTCCGTCCATATGTTCGGAAGCTGCGCGACAGATGTTAGTTGAACACCTAATGCCATGACATCTAGATTCAATTACACACTGCTCGGCTTTAAATTTAACATATTTCCTGATAAAAGGCCGGCAACGCACTTGCAACTCTTCTAATGTTTTGATTGTCGATGGTCGGTTGTAGTTGCTTTTGATCAGGCGGCCCGTTTGCTCGTTTGCCCCCTAAAAGCATTTAAAAATAATTTACTATTATACATTTGGAAAATGTATTGTTTGCATGTTAGTCCGTCTTACACGCCGAAAATATTGAAAACTAATTTTGATCCGTATACAGATAGAACATTAGCCCCCGTGTCCTAAAACTAGAATCTAATTTATGTAATATTAATAATTGAATATCAAAATTCCACCTTGCCAAGTCGCTGGTAAAAGCTAGTCAAATAATAAATACTTTTTATACCCCAGATTTGGTCTGTTTCAACTTTCAAACTCTATAGTAAAAATCATGTTTCATCTATTTTTTTCTATTTTTAACAAATTGCTGCAAATTAATATTTAAATTAGTGGATATAAAAGGATTTTTATATCTCCGTCGTAAAAATAAATATTTCTATATTTTTAAGATTTCTAAGATAGAGCTATTGATAAAATATTATACAACCAACAGAATACATATTATATATAAATAAAAATTAATGTAGTCTACTTATACATCTAATTTTGTATGCATGCGAATGTTTTTTTTTTCTATATTTCATTGAGTATGAGAAATAAAAAAACGAATGACGAAAATTCGGATGACGCTGATATTTAAAATAAACCTACCTACATTATATACTACTAACTGTATAAAAAAATAAATTTTTATGTCAAAATTTGCGTGCTTTACACTTTTACATTTATTGATTTTAGCATGGATTCTATTTCTGTCTTGATTAAACACAATGTTACAATAGTTCAAATATAAGACAAAACGTTTTCAAAAAAGATGGCGCCCCTGCGCTTCGCTCGTCTTGTCGGTAGCACTACCGTGCCCCCTGAAAACAAAATGTTTAATAATATTATCACTAAGTCACCAATGACATATGATATTAAAAATGACTTTAAATAAAGA
>JAOTAV010043307.1:0-17539 GCA_026546445.1 Cyclargus thomasi
GACTTGACTCTGACTGTATTGACGTTTTATCTTTACTATGACTAGACTTTAGACTTGACGAAATGTATGTAACGTTAACGTATAAATAAATAAATAAAATGATGAGAAATACTTTTGTTTTCGATAACCTAAAAGGGACACATTTTTTTTCTAGAAGCAACATAAAATTATTATATCATAACAATAGTAAAGTTAGCATAAACTGTTTTCACTTATAAATCTTGACCACTTTTCTTACGGTCTATCAAGTTCGGATAGATAACAATATTTATTCTTCAATTTGACATGAAATAACCAGCAGTGTAATAAAACTAACTGAAGAAAAACATCTTATATTAAAAAGATAACTATTAGATACCCAATACGAACAATAAAAAGTAATTTAGAAAAACACAAAAGGTTTATGTTGCCAAATTAAAGCCAGCTTAAACGATCTTTACTCCAATTTGTTTAAAAGGGTTTTTAATTTCCAAGAATTAAAATCTAAAGACTTTTGCAAAAAAATCCTTAATGACGCGAATAAAATATTTATGAATATTCAGTAAAAAGAAATATTAAGAGTGTCGAAAGCTCATCCTAGGATAATAATAATCCACAAATAGGTTGTTATATTAATTATTTATAATGACGATTATGTTATAGTGGCGAAGAATTTAATAACTACTAAAACTAATAAAATGTAACCATATAGTTTATGAAGAATTTCATTTATATCTCAAAGTCTGACTGTACACCAGAAATAGTAACTAAAATGAAACACAGAGAGAACTAAACCAAAACTGTCAAAAAACACTGCAAGTAACGGATACTCTAATCAACAAAAATTAAAAACCAATTCAAGAAGATTAACGAAAATACGAATATTCAGAAGAAACAAAGCCAAGACTGACAAAATCAACTCTTCGAATTATTAAAATATATTTAATGAAAGATTAAATCTTTGCAAAAAGAATAATATAAGATATGAAACAATGGAAAAGGAAAAATGAAACTACAACCGACAAAAACTCTTCAAGTAACAAAAAATCAAATCAATGAGAATTAAAATCCGTACAAAATGATTAACTAATCAACGAAAATACAATTTATTTCATGTTCTAATAAACCAAAAGTTGTTTTGGTTTATTAGAACATGAAATAAATGAAATAATCTTAGTATCTGAAGTAACAAAATTTAAAACCGAAAAAAAGATTAGCTTAAGTTATCATTTTATACACTATATCATTAAATTGCTTCTCCCGTGACATTTCTGGGTTATAAAGAGCAATTACTGATGATGAAATAATTTAACATTTCAGTACACTATTGTTCCGTCAAAATTCATCGATGACTTGGTGACTAACAATATGAGTATAGCTAATATAAGCATTGACTATGAAATTAAATTGCAAATGCTTCTCCAGCAGTGGCTGCCTTCATAAAGGCCGAAGTCTTCCTTCAGAAAAATTCTTTATCATAATTATATGTGTGCATCAAAATTCCTTGAAAGAACCATAGATGGAATCCATAAATTCCTAGCAATGCCCAAAATTTTTTAATCATCAGTACGACGATACAATTTTACCGGAGACCACAAACTTTACATCTTTGGAGCGACATCGTAGCTTCTATAGCAACGATGATTCTGTCGAATTTACTAACCTGATTTTGTATCCACTATAATAATATACGGACAGACAACATTATTAATACACATCCAATTTAACGACAGTGTAAAATGACGACATTTCAGGAGATAAAATTGAAGAAGACACACACGTTCATAATTTTGTAAGCATAAGCAATAGCAGGGAATAAAAAATGTTCAATTCCTGCTAAAGAAAATAAAGCTCCAAATCGTGTGGCACCCATACGATCATGGTTAATTACAAGTAGGCTCATATAATAAAGGGGCTCAAGCAAATCTCACCCTACACGGTGAAATTAAGTTTGGAGATAGTAAAACCGGCGTGCGACCTATAAAGTTGATCCCCGCTCCGCTCTAATGTTTTACAAACAATATTAGGCGGGCGCAAACTCTCAACTAATTTATATTCATGTTTGGGAGCACAATTATTTAGCCAGAATCTTGTGTACAGTAGGACATACACTTAAGATTGTTATCAGACGTTAGCCTACATAACATTCAAACCATTCTACCAGCAATAAAATATACATAACGTTTATCACGCTACTACATAAAATACCATTACGTTTACTACTGGCACCTGAAGTTTAACTGCAGAATAACTATACCAACGACGTTTTTTTGGCCAAATTCGCACAAATGAGTTTTTAAAAATTAGCTAATGGATCATCTACTATCATACACTTTGGCCGAAATGTAATTAGTACTGACCTGGCTGACTCCGTTGGGTATCCGGAGGGGAGGCGGGCGGTGTGCGGTGGTGCCGGATGAACTGAGGCTCTCGTTCTGCAACAAAATATTTTACATCAAATAAATATAGAACATCCAGACGACGTAGCACAGATGCACCAAAATTGGTTTATCGCACAGAAACTGTTTATCTTTTCGGGATAAAAAGTATCCTATGTCCTTTCCCGAAACACAAAAATGTTTACACCCAGCAAAATTGTTTAAGCGTTCTTAGCCTGAAGACAGACAGACACACTATCTTATGAAAATATATTAGCAAGTAAGAACGTAAGTATGTAATGTGATATAGAACAGTGTAAAGCAATCCAATCAATAGAAAAAAGAAACAAAAATATCTTCTACCTTTCTGTCAAAATAATTGTAACTCAACAACATCCATAACATCTTTCAGTTCAAACTGTTAGTGCCGCAAACTATCTGTTCTAAACAATAAATATCAAAGTTCGCGTGTGTCCGATGTTAAGCTGTATTTAATAAAATGGCCATCCTGTCTGAATTAATGTTTAAGTGAGCGGCCGGAGTTGGGCCAAGTTTGCAAATTGTTGGCCAAAGTGTGCGAGCTGCCTGCGCTTCTGATATTATGTTTGCTACGTACGAGTAAAATATGTGCTCGCCGTGGACACCAGTATCAGCGTTTTCGTATAAAACGGCTATATTGTTTATTAATTACATTTTTTGTTTCGTTAACTTATCAATCACATTTATCACTTGTAACATGTGATAAATTTTACTTTTAAGTTACAAGTTACAAAGAAAGATAAAATAAAGAAAACCTTGTTAACAACAACTATTACTACATAATATATCAGTTTGCTAACTAAAATACAAAGTAATTTCAATCTACGAAAAATCTAAGTCACGTTACAAACAACGCTCATGTGCGAAACAATTATTTCATTTAGTTGTGTCTCCGCGAAACGGAATTAAAAAAGAGACAAAAACCGCACCACCGAGACGTTTATACTGCGGGATTCCCGGCACGAAGCCTCGTAATTTCTTCGCAATTGTCAAGATAAAACGTTTCAAATGATATTTGTGACGTTGTTTGGGCACGTTGAAAGTCTTAATTGCCTCTTACTCTTAATAGTAGGGGAGCCCAAGAGGGAAATTTTAGATTTATTTGAGCGCGTCATATAAGCTTTCATGGAATAAAAATCAGATTTCTTAGTTAGTTCGGTATCTTACAAACTTATTTTACCGAGATGTCATCGAAACCGTCAGATTAAGATAAGGGGCGTTAAAAATACGCCAATTTATATGGTAAGCCTTTAATAACATAGAACAAAGCCTAATATTTTCGTAACCAAGCTTCCCATATATTTCATGTCACATTCAGCTAAATGCTTTATAGGCCTTGCTGTCTAAAATCGTGTAATAAATGTTCAATTTAAAAAATATATATAAAAACATTTTTATAACGTTAAAATCGCTTTGGCTTCTTATCCCACACCCAAAATAAAAAATGCCCTTATTATTTTCTACTCCGTTTAACCTCATCTACAAAACGTACTAGGTCTCCGCGACGCTCGAGTTACTACAAAAATAGCACTCTCACCTCCCCGGCTATAATGCGCCGGAGTCTCGCATTTATAAATTTCTAGCTTCTTCTATACGACTAGAGTTGAAAATTCAAGCCGCGCTGAATTTACATAGCGACGTGATAGTGCGAGCGTATTTATTACCTTAAGGACTCAATTATGTCTGTCCACCACTAGGAAGTGACGTCACAGACTAAAGTGTGTCGACCACTAGGAAGTGATGTAATAGCGAGTGTATGCAAATATGAAAAAAAAACTCGAGATTTGAGACTGTATTCTAAATCAACCTTTTCATCTACAATTTGACAACTATAAGATGACAATGAGTCGTTGATTTGCTTTATAAAATTGCTTAAATTCTTTTCAGTTCTATATAATGTATGGGTCATTACAGCTTACAACATATGTCGGTATTCTGAGAGCTCGACGCAACCATTCGAATGCCAAAAAATGACAACACCGATCACGATTGCGTGCTATTCCTTTGAGTGGCCGTATCTATCTTCAGTATGATCTCAATCCTTACTTTGTACCACCAGCATGATGCCAGTATCCGTCATAGGATTCTAGTTCTTACCTTGTTGTAATAGGGCCGATGGTGTATCCGGCCGTTCTGAGGCGCGTGCGCAGGTTTTTTGAACTCGTTCTCCCGCCGCGATGGGTGGCCTGAAACAATGCGCCATATTAATAACAACATATCACCCACCATAAATATAGTGCGCCGGGCCGCATACTAAAACATGAATCAAAGTTTTCTCAAAAAAAAAATCATCGTCATTTAAGTTTTTACAAGATTGAGGTCAGTTTAAACCTTTTGATACATACTACACACGCCTCATATCTAAAATACTACGAAACTTTTAAATATAAGTGCAAAGTTTATGGAAACCTTTGGAAACGAAACTAACTCTGAATAATATTGAAAAAGGTAATTTCTAAATATTATAAACAAGCCCATAAATCATCGAGCATATAACCAATAGAGAAGTCAAGTGAGCCATCCGTCTCCGAAATTTATCAGTGTTTTGGCACTGATAGATTAACCGCCAACCAACTAACGCTCGCACTGAAACAGTATCCACCAACAAGAGACCTGTGTGTATGTACCCCGATACTTCCGACCAATCAGAACGCAATGGCTTTGGGCGGATTTTTTTTCCGAACAAAACTGATAAAATTTTCGCTCTTTTGGTTATATTGCTGGATGTCATAAATATTTTGGCAATTTCTTAAATAAACACGGCGCCGAGTTGGAAAACCAATAAATGTCACTCTGACCTTTCAGAAATCATCACTTCAAATTGAAATCCAAAAGGTCAAGCGAACATCCCTTTAACGTCACGCCACGCGGCCAAAAAACTAATTGGCCTATACAAACTAAATCCACTGAAACAAATTAGAACGATAAACGCATAAAGATTAATGGCACTCGATAAATAACAATATTTTTTAATAAAGTAGAGAGCACGATAAATACACGTCCGCCCGGCGAAGGCTCAATTTGAAAAACAACTTTTGAAATTGAAAACTATTTCAGCCGGACTGTTTATTTGAATAACTTTATACACCACAATGCGCTTTATGCCCATACAAATAACAAAGGGAAAAAGTAATGGAATTTTATTGGTTTAACTCGCAACGTATACTGTTATTAAGTCATTGTTGCTGGCGACTAAATTCGCGTGACTGTGCTGTACTAATTTGTCGTATCAAAGTACACTTAAGCATTATTTTTTATTAGAATAGTTACATTAGCACAATTAGGCTTTATAGTACTTATCACAAGCACTAAATAGTAAATACCTTACCGGAAATTCTGTTTACCCTTGTCACTAATAAAAGTGGCAGTGGATTTATTAACTACCTTAAAAAGCATATAAAGCGGGTTTATGGTATTTGATACGAAAAGGTACATTTTGGAAGCGTATGAAAATATATTAAATACTAGCTTTTTCCCGCAGTTTCACTCGGATTAAGAAGTATTTTCATACAAATATAATTAATATATTTGTATAAAAATACTTCTTATAATAAATAGAGCAATTACAATCGTTAAGGGCAAACGCTCGGAAAAACAAAATAATTCCTATGTTTTTCATGTTAAGATAACATATATAATAAATATTTGAAAACGTTAAAGTACCTAATACCTATTAGTCAACAAGATAAGCTAGATACCCTAGTGGTTGACACTTGTCATATACACATTAGAAACTCTAGAATCATCGATGACACTATTTAGTATCTAACAATATAAACGTACAATTATTTGTGTGGATGTTTGTCCGTCAATCACGCCGAATCTAGCTTTTATAAAAGTCAAATTCCACACGGACTAAGAGCAAGTCGCTGTCGAGAAAGCAATTCAATTATTCATTAGCATCGAATAATTTATGTTGAATTTGAACCTGTAGGTCTTAGTGAAACAGCTAGCCATTACGCTCGAGTCTAGACTGCGATCCGATACAGCGCGACCAATCTACGGAACACTCCCAGTCCCACGGAGACGTGTTCTAGCACTTTATTATGATTACTTGTGCCGGAGATGAAACTTGCGGACGAATACTCAAAGGCTACCCAAAGTTAATTAGGCGTTAAGTTGATGTGTCTGTCACGTAGAGACAGTGACAGATTTGATTTTTGAAAATCCTTAGTTAGGCGAACTTGCGTCAACAGTCGATGTGAAAAGTTAACCCTGGGTTGAATATTTTACTCTTGTTCCTGATTATGAAAAAAACGCCATGATATTTTAACGCGGGGTAACTTAGATTAACTTGCGTCAACAGTCGATGTGAAAAGTTAACCCTGGGTTGAATATTTTACTCTCGTTCTTTATTAGGAAAAAAACAGCATGATATTTTAATTTAATCTAAGTTACCCAACTTAGATTAAATTAAAGACTTCTGCTGTTCTGTCTTGACCATTAGTAGACTTAGTTACGTTGCATAAACCTCGCTAACACAAACCTCAACATTTTATTTCCAAGTTTTACTCTGGATAATATTCGGCACAATGTTATCCGAAGAAAAACTTGGAAATAAAAATAAATAACAAAAACAACGGGGGTACCAGGTGTTTTATACCCGGGTATCCAGGTGATGGGGAATTGAAAGCCATCATACAGTACCGTCGAGAGGTTGCAGGGGAAAATGAATAAAAAGCACGATATGTATGCGACGACACGGGGCTAGAGAATGTTTTAAGATAGGCGTAAAAAGGAATGATCTTAGTGAGCTGCTATTATAAAAAGTTATGTACGGCACGTCCACACAAACTTCGGAGAGTTAAGCTAATATAGTTCATAGATTACAGTCTATAAAGATTCTAAATGTCTACGTAAATAATTAAAAACGCACTCGTTAACCCATATAAAAATAAAACAAATAAAACGTTACAACGCGAATCCATTAACAAAGTAATCAAAGAAGTCAAAATACGTAATTCGGAAGTTATTCGAGTGCTGCGACACAAAAGCCGAAATGAATTCAAGGTAACACTCACAATACAAAGGCTTATAAATATTTGCATTATATTTTCATTTATTCACATAAACGTCGTTGTGGACGCGCCTTTAAGCACTCTTATAAAGGTGGGGGCGCCTCCCCGGAGCCGGGGGTAGAATCTCGGCTAGGTGTTTAGCTGGTTTATGGAGATTGCGAGGAGGACAAAGGAGTTCCAGTAGCTTCGATGGCTAGATTGCGGCACCGACGCGTATTATCCGGCGTATATTTTAATGCTCGTCGTAAATATTTAGCCGCTCCGTACATTTGCTGGAACGTCTTGTGTGTTGGACTCATGACTTTCAGCGACGCCTTGTATAGGAGTGTGTTTTATTATGACATCTACACTTACGAGAGAGTGTGGTTGAGTTCCTGACTAACTGAAGAACTGAGGGTTATTTCCAGGGTTCGAAATTTTATATCGTTGTTAATTGTTATTATTTTAAACTATTTTCAACCAAGTAAATACAAGCAAAAACTACAAAATGATTTGATAGCATCTATTACCATAAGCACATTTAGTGTAAAAATAGTCAACGTTGTTTGAAACGTCGTGAGCTATTTCTGCACTGATAGAACCTTAAGACCAACAACATACAGATCACATTCATAAGCACTTCAAGGTAAATTAACTCCAAACGTTTAGTGCACTGGCGTCCAAATGACGCGTATCCAGTCGACCATCATCTGGATAATCTCATTGCAATTGCACGGATGCGGATAACACCGGACTCTGTCTTAGGTCATCATCGCTCATCTGTTTACAGAATAGCGCCCCAAGATTATTTAATCATTAAGATTATTACGAACCAGGAGCCGTACTCCTAAACCGTTTTGAGGCTTAAACAGACCTGTATCTTACCATAAAATTTAAAACGTTGTTAGAGTGGGACGGCAACATTCGGTCGGGTCCGAATATTCTTTTGGGAGTAGAGCTCCAGAACAAAACGGTATGATTGACAAGGAAAGATAATTGTTAAAATCTTCCGTGTGTTGCACGAAATTTTCTCAAAACTAACGTAAAGAAAATGGTCTGGAGCAATAATTTAGAACTGATTTTAAATATATGCTATCGTAATAAAAACAGTAAAAAAAAAGTAAACAGTACAGACCTTGCTTTCGCATATACTGATACCGTCCAACTTGAGCATAAACGGTGTTAAAAACATTTAAGTTTCCACCTATGAATTCTTTTGAGTGAACCTAGAGTGCGGCGTCAACATTCAAGAACAAGTGTGCTTGAAAATTAATTAACAGTTCCTTAACGTGAGCGTAGCGTAATACCAGCGTTACCGAATACCGGGTAATATGTAAGTTATTGGCAAACTCCGAACTACGGGCCCACGTGAGCTGAGCGCGATTAACCATTTATATAGCGCTCCACATTCATCGATTAGCGTTCTATTAATTTGTTAAGCTTTAATCATATGAGGATATCACATGTAGAGGTTTGTGTGTTTAGTTTTCGTACGTATACAATTTATTTCGGAAAAATGTAAAATAGGGGAAATTAAAAGAGAGCCGGACCGGACGAGAGAGTCGACATTTGGTCGAAATATGTCAATTCCATGTAGGTCGAGATCTGTCGGCTGCATTTGACTTAACCCAACCAAATTACTTCGATCCGCGATCTGTATCTGTTTCGACTTCTCTGATTGAACATCTTCATAGGAGAAAGATAATATTAAAATACATATGAGGCCTTCTTATGCTTCGGAAGAAGAATTAATAAATATGACCAATTGAAACACTATAATATTACGATTAATCACTGAGTTCTGCCTACATATTATAATATCATCTTCGAGAAATTTTCCTTCTAAAGACACTGACAATCAGTTAGTCTTTAGACATTTACACACACACACACATAAATATCATTGCACAAATTATAAGTATAATGTAGATCATAATCTTTCACGTAGGAACACCAAAACGATGACCATGATGTCCGACGGCAGAAGTTCTCACGTTGCCGTCACGTAGAAACTCACACACGCCACAAGTGGCCAATTCCACGTTCCCTCATGAACCTCGGATCTGTCCGTAACGAGATCCTATCAGCTATGAAATGATCCTTCGGTTTTCTATCACACGGGAAAATATTCGACATCCATTCGTCGTTACTCAAAAAAAAAATACAGATCTCAAAGTTGATCGTAATAACACCATAAAAGCTAGAAATTTAAAAATTACATCTCAGTTATAACTAGTTAGTTAACAGCTAGTTAGCTGTTGCCTGTGACTCCGTTCGCGTGATAACATTCCTTTCGAAATTTTTCCTGTTTTTTTTTTGCTACAAACCTCACGGAACCCGATACCTTTCTAACGAATGCAAAAAACCGTTGAAATCGGTTCGTGCGTTCTGGACTTACATAGGAAGAAAACACTTCTTTAGAATAGATAAGATGACTTTTGGTCATATTCTTACTAAGCCTGCTTATAATTTTTCAAGTGTTTTTTCCAAATCTCTTTATGCTAGGAATAGATAACACACAAAAAACTATCTACACGTGATTTTCTTACTTATACCAGGGACTTTATCGGGACCTATTCAGACTTTTCATTTCCGACATTCAACTACAATACCAAGCTAATCAACGAGTGCATCAAAATTACTCTGTCCAGAATTAGACCACAGAGCTCATGAGCAGGAGGTTGCATCACTGATGGGGGAAGCCGATTACCCGTTTCCTCATAACAGTAACCAGCCAATACCAAGGCCGAAACTAGACCTAGCATACAATCCGTATGCAACAATGCATACGAATCTTAATTTTAGTAAAACACGGCGTGTACGTATAAAATTAATATTAAAAAAAGTGAAATCTGTGGAAGGATGTTATAAAATATTTTTTAAAAGTTATGTAAGCTATATTTTTATGTTGAGTTGTGTCATGTTGTGTAAGGTATATTCTTATTAATAATTTTAAGTACTTACGAATTTTGAGATATAACGATTTCTCTTTTGGAGAATCACAGTTATGTTAATGAATTGATTAAAAAAAAAATAGGTGAGACACGCAGTAATGTACGTTGGTATAGAACCATTTCCTTAATTTGCATTATTTCATATATACCTGTAAATGATTCTCCGTGTCCCGTCTCTTGCCTACGGAAATGTTATATACGATTTGTAGGAAATAAATAAATTAAAAAAAGGCATTCATTTCGATTCGTTTTATTTTGTTCGTTCGTCGTTCGTTTTTCGTGTGATTATGTTCGAGCGACGAAACGATCGTTCGTTTCGCTAAAACAAAGTAAATTTACGACATCGACACTACTAGCCTATTAGCGCTAATAACGTCAAAAGTCCACTAAGATTATTCTCTAATGGCACGTAAATACTATTATTATTTTACACGCGACCAGCCTTCGTGATAAGAGCAAATAAAGACGCGAAGAGAATAAGGCCCATTATTGATGAGCGAGTGCATTCCAGGGAGAACCGGCATCTACTACACATGTTTTAAACGGACTATCCGTTATCCGACCACATAAATAAAGCTTGTGTCGTAAAATTAAAAAATATACATATACCTGAATAAACGTAAAAAAAAAATAAGACAAAAACTACAAAGCAACAAGTCAAAGAAAATAAAAAAAAGTCTTTTAACCCTAACCAAACTACTAGGACGGAGGGTATCTCATTTAAATAGTCGTAGATATTCACAAAAGTTAATACCGCGTATTAATTCAATCTCTTATTAATGGATTGGTCGCGGACACAGGCGGCGTCGATAAATTAATTTTTATCAATCACGGATATCGGCCGCCTCACTAATACGGTGTGAATGTAATATAATAAATATCACACATCTCATAACCCAATTATTTACAGACACTTTTTTTACTATTTCACGGGCTTAATCGGTTCCGCTTTAAATGTTTTAAGAGCTTGGTAGAGACGGGAACACGTGACTCGATAACCTTTGTGTTTTGATAATTAATGCACGGTTATAAAGAATATAATTCGTGTATAATTATTGTACCTTCGAAGAAATCGATTCCAAGCCAGTCGACGGACCTACGTCATTTGGTCAAACTATGACTAACTATGATTCGTGAAGTTGCTGGATTTTAGCGAAAGCAACCAAATTTCTTAGGTCCGCAATCTGCCCTTAAATCATGTCTCCTGATGGTAACTTCGAAAATATCTTAATGCGCATTGGAACAGGTAGACAGACATCTGAATTGGTTGTAGATATTACTTTAGACTTTTTAATATACTATTGAAACATTACAAAAATGTTATAATAAGCAAACAAAGCACGTGACCGTGGTAATATTATGAATAAGATAACATTGTAGAAAACAATAGGCACGTGGAATAAAATCAATACAGATACGATAAACAATACATATATTACCGAGACAATAAATGACGGAATAATTTGTGCTCTAATCAAACATTCGCTACCCCACTTCGATACAGGGTGATTACATGCGGCGACTTTCACCCAGGGTTGTCAACTTTGCGTGAAGTAAATTATATTGTCACAGATTATGCAATTGTGTCAATTGTTACCTTCACTTTGAGTCATCATCGGTAATCATAGACTGATCCTTTCAAAATATTTGTAATGGGGATACCATTACAAATATTTTGAAAGGATCAGTGAAATTCGTGGTCATCACACATTATATTTTTGAAACAGAAATCATATTGTATTGAAATATAAATCTTTAAGAAACAACAATTTAATTGGCAGTGGCAAGAACGCGCAAAATCACAACGATACGCAACAAAATAAACAAGAGACGCTAAATTTTCCCAACTGTCATTCAGGGATAAATCTTGTTACTGTCATTCGGAAGACGTCCTTAGGCTTTGTCAATGACGTCGCGCAAAAAGTGGTCAAGTCGGCAACCCTGGTGAGACAATAGCTTGGGCAACGACACGGAGGCACCTGCGGCCGTTGACACGCGCGCGCCGCTGCGCCCGCCCGCGCCGGTTCGCGATATCCTAAAACAACTGAGTGCGATGACGCCACTAACGTGTGTCGTTTCTGTTTTTTGCCGCCATAATCTTTATCAGAAATCTCTACGGGGAAAACTGGTGGAACATTTTTTAAACGCTGCGACTTAAAGATTACGTTGTTAATTTATTTTATTTCTCAAAATTCTAAACATGTAATATGTAGCTAGGATGTTAATGTCACTACTAATACTCATAACATTAGCTAGCTTCAACACGTTATATCAATAATGTATAACAAATAGAGTCACAGATGCATAGCAAGAAAATATGCAAAATGGCGCAGAATGTGCATAATATAGGGTATTATATGTTAATAAGCGAACAGAGCACTCGTGTTCGTTATAAATATAATTCAACTGGACGGAAAGCACATAGCGAGTTTATTAGCTGTCTCGCAAATGAAATGTTACTTTCATAATTTCAGAATCCAGACAGCGAAGTTTCTTTACGTTATTGTAGAATGAGAAGTTACTGAATTCTTATAAAAGAGTTTATATTTTCAATATAGAAACTTATCCCTATAAAACCTATTATCCGATGAATGTGTAGAATATAATATAAATATATTTTTAGCGATAATACAATGTTGTGGGAATCGTAGTTAGCATTAAACATATGGCCCAATAAAAAAAAACTTTATTTTTAAAACAGGCAAGTTTTTTTTTAATCTCAAAGGAAAATGTACCTGAAATTCGACTCAAGACGATAAACAGAAAACGATAAACAAAATTCAAAAAGGCCATCGGAAGGCCAAAGGACAATTTAAGATAGGAATTGACCCTCGTTTACAAACATACTGTATAGCGTAGTGTATACAGAACGCGCGGCACGTGTTATTGTACCCAACAAGGCCACGGTACACTCCACAGAGAAATTTTATGGACCAAATAAAATTACATTTAAATTCTTTCATTGTAACTCTAAAACGTATCTGTTTTGTAACTTCTTTGTGCTAAAAATACAGAAAAAAAAACAATAATTCTTTTGTATCCGCTTTCATAACGTGTATATTAGAAAATAAACAATAATTTTAAAGATGAGACATAGAGGAGTTCTTCGGTAAAATATCTATGTATCCACCGACCAGACTTAGGAAATGAAATCTTAGAAGAAGATAGAAGTATAGAAGAAAAGAGAGAACGCTATCGAAATGAACGCTCAAGTGTACACCTTGTGTGTCATCCGTACAACCGGGTCAATGCGAGCCGGAGTCTCGAGGTTTTCCCCCCGTAGTTACGAGGAAGTGTCTTCGCGGTATATTTTAATAGTTAGTCTTACACGAGGGCTTTCACGTCATACTAGATTAGGGCCACTTGCGCCTGGACTTAGGTTCTCGTTTCATGCAGACTCTACACTCGAATTCTACGCGGGCCTAGCCGCGGGCTAGGCGGACCATCGTGCCCAATTTAAATGCCTAGCTTTTGTCCGTTTACCGGTGGTGGTTTGTTTGTTTACCGGTGGTCCAACTTTCCTAATTCCTAATGCCCATTCCCATTCCCTCATAAAGGCCGGCAACACACTTGCGACTCTTCGGATGTCATGAGTGTCCATTGGCGTAACCCGTCTGCTCGCTTGCCTCCTAAGTATCATAAAAAAAAACTTCTGGCCGCTATGAACTTTGGACTATGATGAAGACTTGGAGACGATGTTTACATGCATACTGCACAATCGACGTTGATCGTGGACTGTTATAGCTCTACATGTCCGTAAACCCTTGGCCAGTCACTTACTAGCCAACATGGTGATTGTAGAGGCCGCAATAGACGTAATAATTATTTCATCGCACCCACTGTATTTACATTTTAACGATAACAACATTCAAATAATCTTTCAATCAATCAGTCAATCAATCAAAATGATTGTAAAAAATTACATTTACACAAATTGTAATCAAGTTGTCCGTGTCGTATCAATACTTATGCAAATACGGAATACATTATCACGCCCACAAATGTAAATATGTACTTAACGAGTGCTCGCCATAAAATGACATAAATCGCTTGTTATACTTAACTTCTGATGAGGTATTAGTGGTATTAGTATGTAATTAACTTTGTTACAACAAACTTTGACTACCTCTCGGCTCAGTTGGTAAGCGAGTTGGTAGCGTAAGCCGGGGGTCGCGGGTTCGAATCCTACCGACAGAGCAAAAAGTTTTTCAATGTTCCTGGTTCTTGGATGTGTGTTAAATATATGTATCATATAATAAAAATCTTAAATATGTGTATAGTATAAAAGTATTAAATATATTTCCGTTGTCTGGTACCTATCACACAATTCCCTCGGGTACTTAGCACAGGGCCAGACTGACGTGGTGTGAAGCGTCAATAGAAAAAAATATTACATGCTAGATTTTTACAACATACTATAACTTTTACTAATTTCTTGCTTAATCGTGAGAATTTTACTTATCATCGTTGAAAATCTAACTCCACGTAAGTCACATTTTGGCTATTTAGTCACTTTGATGCAGTTTTGCAGAAAATCGGAAAACGAATCGTTTAAGTTAATCAGGAACACGTGTCGGCTAACAAAAACTTGTACATTTTTTTAATTGTAAAATCTTATTAGTGTATGGTGATCTATCCAAAATTCAATCATTTGCTTCGCTCTCTTGAAAAGTTGCCAAATTTGACTTACGTGTTGTTAGACGTAACTAGAGACGTTGTTCCAGTCAACGACGATATACGTTCACTATCAAAAGATATACTTGTCGACAGAAAAAAAAAAACAACAAATTTAAGTTTTTACTGCTTAGATTCGTCGCATATGCATTTTCTAATGACAGAACTAGTTGCCGACGTTCTCGGGTTCGTGAAACAAATCAAAATAAAATGTGCTCGAAAGTTTTGAAACTCGTTCATCGTCGACAAACTTGGAGCTTTGGCGTCCAAGTTTGCGACGCGCGTGCCGTCTGCGTGCAGACAATCGGCAAACCCAACACAACATATTTATAAAACTGACTCATCTGTACTATCTATACATATAATAAAACTGTAAAATTGGAGTGTCTGTACATTTAATATTTTTACGAAAGGAACAGTAATAGAACAAATATCGACAAAAAAAATTGTCCGTTTGTACGCGCTAATCTCAGGAACTACTGGACGGATTTGAATAAATTTCTAAATTTTTGTTTAATGCTATTAGGTCTGGGCAACATTTAGATTACTTTTTATCGCGGGAAAATATACGGTTCCCGCGGGATAAACAATTTTTTACGAAACGAAGTTGGGGGCACCAACCAGTATTCTAATAAAACTCTTAATATATTGCGGCTCGTAGGGTTGAGATTAGTTAAATAAGTTACTAAAGCTCTTTCTACCCGGCAAAAACAAAGTTAATAAAAACTAAGACTAACAACTTTCCTGATCAATTAGAATTAAAAACACCGTGGAACTACAGTTTTAAAGAAAAATTTTGCACGGTATTGGAGCATAAACTTTTGAGGTGCATTTTGCATTTGTTTTTTTGGGATTTTTACAATATTTCAAACTCATATCAGGACGTGACCTGATTGTGAATTCGTAAGGATGACGTTATACTCAATTTTTTTTACCACGTACATACATTAAACGACTCATCATATACGTACTAGCTGTGCCCCGCGGCGCGATCCGCGTTAAGAGTTACCTATGTGTTAATCCATAATACCGGCTAGGTCCGTGCCTATCGAAATCTTACCAGCCGTTAAAGTGTGAAAAGGTAACAAACATACACACGCAAAAACTTAAAAACTTTCTTTTTTTTATTTAATGCACAATATACAGTACAATCATAACAATCATATTCTATACAATATTATCTAAGCTGGATTGTAACGTAAAAAGCTATCTGCATACAACTATACTAAGCTTACAAGTAAGATGGCTACTCTATATATACCATAAATATTGTATAATAATAAAACATAATATTGTGTTGTGAAAGTTTAATACAATATTTTGGCGTTATGCGATGTACACAAGTTAAGGAGGATGTCTTTTACAGTTTTAGAAAATAGTTTGATGTTATTATTAAAGATGTCTAATTCCATATAATCTTTAGCAAAATTATTGTACTGTCGGGCCATGCGGGTCAGTGGGTTATAGTAGGAGATGCTATTCCTGTATACTTGTACAGCAAAAACATTAGTGCGTTGAGCTCTACGAGCGCTAAATTTAGTATTAAAGTTAATATTTGAGAGAGAGTCGGGAGATTCTATAGTAAAATGAACATCTTGAATAAGTATACTAAATCGAAATAAATGCGACGACTTTCAAGTGTCTGCATTTTAAATTCTGCTAGGCGGTCTTGGTATTTTAAGCCAGTACGACCCGGACTATATCGGTAACTAATTAGTTTTTTCTTTGAACTCGCTCAATATTGTCTATAATAAAAAACTTTCCTATTTATAATACAAAATTTAGTACTCTATTTAAAATAATAATGTTCTTTTTCATTGTAAGCTAATTTTCTTATTTTTTAAATGTTAGTACCCTATTTTAGTATTATTTTAGTTGCTAAGTCATTTATTAAATAATTATAAATTAAAAAAAAAAAAACAAAAACAATGTTTTGTTCCTCTAATTTTGCCGGCGTGTGTATTAGTAAATATGTTAAAGTATGAAATATGATGACAAACAGGAGCTACAGTCTAAACCACAAAGCGAGAAATACTACAAATATAAAGATTTGTATGAAATTTAATGTTTCGCTAAACATAACGATGAAAGTGAACATAAATCATGATAAATGATCTACGGTATGGGCGTGCAAAAACGTAATCGCCTACTTTACTTCTGATAAATTATGTAATATCAATGATTACTCCTAACGACTACCTATTTGTTTAGTCGACTTAAAAAGGTATCTTTTTTTGCTTAGTTTACAGTTCGAAGAGTTTTTTTTTGTTAAAGAAATACAAATTTTCCTAAATATTTTAATTTCATTAGATATTATAGCATCAACAATTTCAGATTTTATATTTACATTTTATAGACAAACAATTTGTTACATTTAAGATAGGTACCTCTACATTTTAGAAATACTATTCGTTCCTTTGCTAGCAAAGCTGAAACCAATTCCAGTGGATAATTCCAACTGCAAATACCACACTATCTGCTGAAACATTACTGAGACGTAGAGATAATTTTAGTAAAA
>JAOTAV010043318.1:0-17538 GCA_026546445.1 Cyclargus thomasi
CCATTAGTATTTTCTTAAGACGTTGTCACGTTCAACTATCGTCTGTAAACCGACTTTACAGACAACCGTTTTTTTTTATAATATTTTCATACAAACTTTCAACCCCTATTTCACCCTCCGGAAGGAAAATTTCATAAAACGCTTAAACACGTATTTATTTATTTTGAATCAGCATTGATAATGACGAACTTGCGCAGAAAAATTTATAAAAACTTTAACCCCCTTTTCACCCTCTTAGGGGTAAAATTTCAAAAAATGCTTAAACACGTATTTATTTATTATGAATCAGGAGCTCAGAAATAAAATTTCATGTCTTTAACTGAACAAATGAAGAACTTCCAATTTAGCTAATTTCCTGGCTGTAGTTTAAACAGTTTTATCTCGGCGAATATGAATCAGTCAGTCAGGTCTTTTATGGTAGTAGGTCTTTTATGTATTATATAAAATAACAAGACCTGACTACCGTACTAAAACGTAACACCTTTCTTTACACTTTAGAGATTTCACCAGAGACGCATCCATAGATATAGGTTTTTGACCTCACGAGGAATGCTCGCTGAGACGATGGAGAATGTGGAATATTTTGTACCGTCTTAGAACGAGACATCTGGGAGTACTAAACTATGGATGTGCTAATAATAGGAGCTTGTCTTATCTTATCACTGGATTCTTTTCCCTACATCCTGCTTCGAAAAAAGGATTTTTTATTAGTCATGGGCATGGTATCTTGTAGAATTGGTTTATAGAATTGATGGCGTGCATTACACACAGAAATATTTGTAACTAGTTGATGCCCGCAACATCGTTACGCGAAAATTTGTATATCACGGGAATCGTACATTTTCCTGGGATAAAAAGTATCCTATTTGTTGCCTAGACTTAATAGCTATTAATTCCGGAGACTGGCGCGTACAAACAGATAAAAGATAAACTGTTAAACAGACAAACAGACAACTTTTTTTCGATTTGTGTTCTAATACTGTCCTAATTCCCCACATTGATTAGTTTGTAAAAATATTTATTGTACAGACACGCCAAACTACTTTTTTATAATAAATATATATGTATAGATTGTATACATAGATAGATGTAAAAATATTAATTGTACAGACACGCCAAATTTACTGTTTTATTATATGTATAGAATAGACATGTATAGATGTTTCGAGTACTAGTACACTCAGGTCACAAGTAGAAGCCAATAGATTATAGGTTCTTACATTATACACATTTTAAAGGTTATGGCTAATATAAGTTTGACTAACGATTCTTTTAATATATAATATTGTCACAAACAGCTTATAATAAGCATCACTACTGACTGCTAATTTAAATTATTACAGTGAAAACTTTAGAGGTTATTAATCACAAAAGGTTTAAATGTTAAACATTTGAATATAAAGAAATGAATTTTAAATTATACATTATACAACCAAAGCTACTAAATCATTTATATGTCTTCAATGCATAGTCTGAGGGCTTGTATATAAATAAATTAAGATGATAAAGTTTCTGATAGGCTGTCCACCACTTTTTTGACAGATTCTCCATACAACATCTGTCGAAAAAAGTTGTGGATAGACTATCCGACACTTATCAGTAAGCGGTGAAACAGGCCTAAAAACTCTGAATTCTACATCAGTCTTAGGACAAGTTTTGAAACTTTTTGTTTGTTAAGTTTTCAGTAAATGATGTATACGCTTCTGTGAATCACGATTGTTAAGAGTCATTTACCTAATTAACGATCTTGATGATAAGATATCGAGTGCACAAGTGCACTTTTTAATTGCAATTCGAAATTTTCGGAACCAGTCCCAACCGGTCTCTTGTTTTACAAGTTTTTGTGGAAAAAAACTTTGTCGCCGAACCGATTTTGCTCTTTATAATGAACTCAGCGCAGTGCATAACAAATATTTACTAAGAAAGAACGAAAAGGTCCTTTTATATTCCAAGAAAAAAGTAGTAATTTTCATACGTCGATAACTTAAGTAAGTTACAGATTACTTCATGGATTATTTTGAAATTTCTTTCTGTAAATGTAAATTTCTTCCTTTGACTTTTGTAAAAGTAAAGCTTGAACGGAATAAATAATACAATACAATCACACATAAAAAAACAGGGGGGTTATTATGAGCTCTTATTCCCAGCCAAGGTCCAGCCAGTCAGCAGTCACGTGACCAACATGTTTAAAATCCATTCATAGACAACCAAACTAGTATTAATTCAGTTAGAATAATAAGACGTAATACGATAAAAGAACAAGGCAATTGTTGACCGTATATTGAATTGCCTGGAACCATGCAGGTTTGTAATGGTCATAATATCTTTAGACTAACAACATTATGTAACATGCAAGAGCTATGTTGTAAGCTAGGCAGTTATATACAAATCTTCCTAGTATGGTAAAGTAAATGACAAAATATAAACTTTACTTAAACTACAGACCCTAAAGTATTGTCACTTATCTTTTCTTACATCCTATCTGTGAATGAATTCTGCTCATAGAAAATTTCCTTCCACAGGCTTCAACCCTACTGCAAAAAAATGGCAGACATTTAAATTGCTGTACGGACAGCTCAACTAATAAGCAGCACTTGAATTACCTGCAAAAAGCATCCTTCTGATTCACAGTGCAGTGCGTCATGCGTATATCTATGTATCAATGTTGACCAATACAATGAGTCATTGTCAAGTCGCCCGCCGCGCCGCCGCGCCGCGCTCCGGTACTTTCAAACGCAGACATATAACGCATGGATGGAGCTACTTTCATTTCAAAAGCTCTCGTCATGGAACTTATATTAAATGGCGATATTGCATTAGAGAAGGCCTTCGAAGCAGAACGTGATTAGCCTAAAGCTAATAAGGCTGCAAGTGCCAGGATCGAGAGCGGGGCGCTAAAATATTGCTTTGCATGTACTGTTAATCTAGTGAATTGTGAAAAAAAAAACAAAGGTTAGCCTAGGGCAGCCAGAACATTTGATCAGTCGCTGCTTATAGCCGGGGAGGCGAGATTGTTATTTGTGTAGTCTCTCAAGGGTCGTCAAGGCCTAATACGTTTTGTAGATTAGGTACATTGGAGAAAAAAATAATAAAAGCATTTTTTATTTTAGCAGCGGGATAAGACGCTACAGCGATTTTAAGGTTATGAAAAGGAAATGCTTTGGAAAAATTGTTTACATCAACATTTGTTAGGCGAGTTTAGAATTTAGTTGAATGTAAAATAAATATCTCAGAATCTTGATTACGGAAATATGAGGCTTTGTTGTTCCATGTTATAACAGGCTTACCAATACTTTTAAATCATTCGTGCTTTAGGTAAAAGTGTTCTTTGGCATATTTTTAATACTCTCTATCTTAATCTGACAAATCTGATAGCATTTCAATACTTAAAAATAATTTTTTTAACCCGTTAACTCAGAAATCTGTTAATTTTTTTACCATGATAACCAAGGACATGCTCGAGTAAATCCAAAATTCCCCTCTAGGCTCCCAGATTATTAGGAGTAACAATCGTATTTGAGTAGTCCAAGATAAACCCGTCGCAGGAGGAATTTAATTGGCTCGCTGAAAATTTTTTTAATCATTTAATTCACTTACATAAGTAATTTCACTTTTCGATGTATAAAAATATTGAACCATATAAAACTCATTCAATCAGCTCTCTTAAGAAGTCATACAATATTTCGCAAAATGTAATCAAGTTGCTATAGAGCCACGTGTTCCCGCTAGCAACAGTACCGGTTACTCTCAGTATACCAGGGTTTCTCAAGCTGTGCGCAGCACGCCCTAGGGTGCCAGAAGCGTAACAAGATACAAGCGGGAGGGACTATAAGCCCCCTTTACATTAGTGATGTATAAGCTAGGCTTGACAGCTATACAAATTTAATACATAGATGTAGTATACCGAGCCTACATAGTATCGTGGCTACATATTGTATACCAGCTCCCTTGCCACATAAACGCCCTGGCGTGTCTTACACGGGAGCGTGAACTAAGACAAATTAATCAACTAATCATACTAGTGAGCAAACTATGCTGTAGTGACCCGTGTAACAGCGGAAAAATCCGCAGATTTTTTTTTATGTAGATTTTAGTAGAAATAGTAGAATATAATAAATTAACAACGTTTTTGGTATGAAACGAGTCACGATTGATTTAAAAGTGGTCACACTGACGTATTCAAAACCCGTCAATGTGGTGAGACCCGGCCCCTCAACAGTGCATTTTGCGCTGCACTGACTACTGAGCCCCGACCGCCCCGGCACGCTCCGTCAAAGTTTGCGCGTAAATGAAAGGAACTTTTACTCAAAGCTTGTACCAGTCTACCACCTATATTTGGTGGTGGTGGTTTACACGTATTAAGTAGTTAACTAAATTTTAACTTAATTTTAAGTGACTCAACTTGCCACTTGCTATCAAATTTTGTGTTTATATGCAGTTAATAACTTAAAGTTACTTTAAAATTTCGTTACCTACTTATCTACTTAATACGTTTAAACCAGACAATAGAATCATTTTCAAAACAACTAAGACCTAATATTAAGCATGGAATTTTCTTTAGGTAAGGTTTTACCTAAAGAAAATTCCATGCTTAATATTATACTTACTCATATAAATGAGAAAGTGTGTTTATTTGTTTGTCTTTCCTCCACACTAGCGGAGCTACCAATCGACTATATTTTTGGCGTAGATATAGACATACTTGAAAGGGCGGAAAGTCTATTTTTGGTCTTGGAAAAACGTCATGATTCCATAGGCGTTTACAAGAACATATTTTACGTAATATTCATATTTTACGTAATTTTCGTTTTCCATGCCAGCGAAGCCGCGGACAAAAACTAGTAGATATTTTAGAGCATTCTTTTTCACGAACTAAGGTTTTCCTGTTGCCAGAAAGGACACCTTAGGGACATATAGTAAAAATGTAGTACGGTATGTGTAACTACTAAAACTATTTTCAACTTATGCCAAACTCCCTTAAATTGTAGAGCTGTTTTCAGTAGGACAGTCAAAGATTTTGATTTCATTTTGTATAGGCCACTTTATTTTTCCTGCCCCATTTACCTACGAAATCCGCTGCCCTCCTAGAAGACTAAAGGTCACCGCCGACCCCTAGGACGCTGCGGCCCTATTGTCTTTTTGCTCAAGATTGACGGTATGG
Source organism: Cyclargus thomasi (assembly GCA_026546445.1). Lineage (NCBI taxonomy): Eukaryota > Metazoa > Arthropoda > Insecta > Lepidoptera > Lycaenidae > Cyclargus > Cyclargus thomasi. The sequence goes on from JAOTAV010043318.1 coordinate 5,162, forward strand.
TTTATTAACCCTCTGTCTTGAGCGAATGCAAAAAATTCTGCGGCCCCCTAGAACGCTGCGGCCTCTTAGGACACTGCCGCCCCCTCGGACACTGCCGCCCATAAGCCATGAACAACAAACACCTATAAATATAAATACAAGCTTGTATTAGGAACTTGTAAAAGAAGGTGGCCCTTGCAATGTTTGGGAAGCCCTGCAAACCACAGCTCAAGTTATACTGTCCGGCTTATATTCGCCGTGTTTAGCTACAGCCTTAAGTAATCAAAACAAGTTATCCTTTTTTGTTTTCGCTAATGGCTTCTGGCTCGTTTATTTTTAAGTTTTATTACGTTGAGAAGGATAAAACTTTACACTTTTTAGGTTTTTTTATTGAATACAATATCAACAGGTATTAAAAAATATTTTAACTTTATATACTGTTTAATGATGGAAGCTGAATGCCGAGTGAGAGTTATTTACTTCATATTATTTATAAGTTTTTATATGGGATTTGTACATGAGACCGTAAGCATCGCTAGGTGGCGCTGAACAGATCCCATAACAAATCTTGGTAAGTGCGAAACGCGTTTACGTTCAGGTATAAAAAAAAAACTGGCACTCGGCACTCTGTTTTCACTGGACACTGAAGTTTTCCACAGATAGAAAAAATATACTATAAGTTACTAGACGATGCACAGATGCTCCATTGCGCTAAAGTTTCTTTATCATGCGGGAACAGAATTTTTTTTTCAGACATTTAGTATAACCACAGCAAATTTCATCAAAATCATTTCAGCGGTTTGGTCGTGAAGAGGTAACAGACAGATAGAAAAATTTCAAAAATAAAGTTTATAATGATCTACATCTATGTATTAACTGTTTTGTTATGAGTTTTTTTTTTTGCCATGCGCCATGATTGTCAACACTAACGGGAATGATTGACGATTCCTTTCCTTATAACTTCAGCGGTACCCACTTATTGCGTACTAGCTTTTGCGTGCGGCTTCGCCCGCGTAGTAATGATTCATCCCATGGGAGCATTTAATCGGATTAAAAAGTATCCTATATTATAAGACAGCTGTACCCTACCTGTATGCGGAGCCCTTCGAGACCGATTTCCTACAAATTATTATAGCCTATGTCACTCTATTATAATGTAGCAAATTAAAAATAAATTGAATTTTTGAAATGGTATCTGTACTTGAGTTAGGTCGCATCAAACATACAAACATACAAATCTCTCCTCTTTGAAAGTGATGTATTTTTTTGAAGCTATTATTAACATTTACATTAGATGCTTGAGATTTAAATTAAAGCTACGTACGTAGCTTTTTTCGTATGTAACGCTTTTCATGGCGACCATTTATTAAGACCTAGTACTATCATTTATTCTATGTTAAGACCTATATTATAATAATAGTTGGCGCCCGCAATTCCGTTGCGCAAAAACTGTATATCACGCGGGAACCGTACATTTTCCCGGCATAAAAAGTATCCTACATGTTGCCCAGACTTAATTAATAACTATTAAACAAAAAAAATATTCTAATCTGTCCAGTAGTTCCTGAGATTAGCGCTTACATACAGACAACTTTTTTTTATGTCGATACGTGTTCTATCGTACCTTAGCACCCCCACATTGATTATTTTGTAAAAATATTTATTCATTATTTATTTATTTATAATAGGACATCAAACAGTACACACATTAAAGTCCTCGTAAAATAAATTAAGTAAATTTAAAATATTCTGATGCATGTACCTTAGCAGGTGGTACAGCATTCACAAAACTAGCATTATAAAATAAATATTATAAAATTCATAATTTACTAAACAATGCAAATTAACAGTTAAATTTCATGCACACTCATTAATTATAAATAGGATAGAAGCAATAACAATTTCAATTTAATCCTATCCTATCCCATCCTATTAAAAACTAAAATCTACAATGTCACAATATCCTCACGAAAATTAGTTCCAGAATAATAATAAATAGGTGGTCTATACTCAAATTAAGAACTACGAGTAAATGTTAAGTCAGTCATAGTAAATACACACCATTTTACTGTTTTATTATAATATGTATAGATGCCTTTCGACGTCATTATAAACGGATTCCAACGTTGATATTTTACATCTTTCCGACGTCAAACAAGTATCATAATAAACGTATAATAAGACGCTATGTTATTCATTAGTAAAATTAACTAACGTCATAATAATTATAATTTATGAGCGGCGTCAGTAGATATTGCTAAATTTAGACTTCAAACAAACCGACTTATATACTTGGTCTCTCCTTTAGGCTCTCTGTACTTGACGCTTTGGAGTCTTAACGATACACCAATAGTAATACCAAGTATACAAATATTATAAAGGTAATATACAAAGCCATTTATACATATAAAATATTATAAAGCCATTTATCGAGGAAGGCTATATTTTAACTATGGAAGCTTCACCCCACGTCAGTCTGACCCCGTGGTAGCCCTGAAGGACTTGTGTTACAGGTACCAGACAATGGAAATATATTTAATACTTTTATACTATACATATTTAATAATTTTATTATATGATACACATATTTAATGCACATCCACGACTCAGGAATTTTGAAAAACTTTTTGTTCCCCGCGACCCCCGGCGTGAGCTACCAAGGTGCTCGACCACTGCGCCTCAGAGGTCATCAAATATTATACCATCACGCTTCGACCAATAGGAGCCGAGTAGTAATATAAAAATGTTGTAAAAACGGGATAATTCATAAAGTTTGACGCGGACGTAGTCGCGGGCAACAGCTAGTGTGTTATGGGGTGTGGGGCAGTTCACCCCACGCAAGTCTCGTACCTTGGGATGAAATGCCCAATAACCTTTTTCGTATGGGGCGATTCGTACCTAGGTACGAAATGCCCAATACCTTTTTTAAATGGGTCGATTCGTACCACAGTGTAGATTAATGTAATATTAAAAATTCTTTTAAGTGCAGTCAAGCTCAAAATAATTGAGAAACCAAAAAAAAAATTTTTATGCACGACCTTAGTCATAAACCACTCTAGTTCATTTAGCTAATTTTTAAACATAATTTAAAATAAACAAACAAGTTGAGTAAAAATATGCAAGGATGTAAAAAGGTGAAGATATAAGTAAAAAACGTTTCATGAATCTCTGGTAAACGTGAGATTTAAGTTAATTATGTAATATATCTGAAACTGTGTTCTTTTAAGCAGATGGGTACCTGATGGAGAGCAATTGCCGTGGCCTATAGGCACTCGTGACATCCGAAGTGTCATAAGTGCCGGCCTTTTATAAGGGAATAGGGAATGGAAATAGAGATAGGGGATTAGGGAAGTTGGGCAACAGGTAAACTCACTCACTGAAACACATCACAACGCCATTTCACACCAGCAATGAGAATCCGTATTATGTGCTTGAGATCGGAAAATGTCTCATTGATACACGCCTCCACCCGGTTCGAACCTGCACTCTCGCGCGTGCGAACCAAAGGTCTTAATCACTAGGCCACGGACGCTCTATACTTATCTATATATCTGTGATTATTTCAGCATTTTCGTGTTTTTGCGATAAATATGATTGATGACTTTAAATATTTTTTAATTTTTTATACCACTTTTCTATACGACTGTACAAGTTAATTATAGACAAAAAATGTTTCATGCAAATTGCTTAAATCCGTGGTACGAAGTGACCACTCCATTCACCGTGGAACGAAATGCCCCATTCAAAAACAGTACGGTGACATTTCACCCGAGGTACGAAACCTGCGTCGGGTGAACTGCCCCACACCCCCTATATCACGCAACCTGGCTCTGTTTCTAGTTCTTTGATACTACAGTACAACAATCTCATAACTCTTATAGGAACCGGTAAGTCTATATTATAATTTATAAGGTTTTCATAGTCTGGTAAAAACGTTTGAAAGAAACAAGGCCTATAAAACATACAGTACCGGAAAGTAACACCGCCAACGTTGAAAGAGAATTTGAGGACACAAATTCATATTCCTCAAGTTGACTCACCTTCACCAAAGAAATTACACAATTACGCGCTAGACAAATAAAAGAAGTGTGTAATTAAAAAGAAATTTTTAGAAAAAGTCATGCCCATTTGAAGATTGTAAGAAATCTCTAAATGCGAGAATCATTAACCGAGGCGAACGTTGAGTGAATGTAATTCGTAGTTTAGTCAAAACTCAAAATGCGTAGTCATCGACTCGTATCACTATTTACTTGTTAGAAACCAATCCTAAGATACATAGAAATCACAATATTAACGTCGGAATAAGGATCTGAATAAGGGAACGTTTTCCGATCTCGAGTAAATAATACGGATGCCGTGGAAGTTCCACATTGCCGTGGAAGAGCTTCGGCACGAATGGGCCGGCTGGACCGGAGTGATGACCACGTCCTCTCAGAAAACTGGACCCTATTACTAAGACTTCGATGTCTGTCTGTCTGTCCGTATATCTGTATCGCACTTGGCCTGTTTTGTGACATATAATATTACTAATGCGATAGCTTTTTTTGCGACGAGCCATGACTTCTTGCCAGGAAGTGATACCTTCCAAATGACTTTGGACAATGTGTTGGTTCGGTTCAGTGACACGTGGCATGTGCCTCAAATGGCAAAGCACTCGCTACGCATGTTAATTAACTGATAACCATTAAAATTCCGACAGATAATAAAATAAATTAAAAATATCCGAATTTAATACAAGCTAATGGATGGCTAAACTAAACATTATGGCCGTTGTATACACTCGTTGAAACACAGCGAGACTGCCCAAGCGCGAGAGAGTAAATGGGTGCGCTCGCCTCGCCTCGCCTGTCAGCTCTCGGCGCGAGGATACAGCCGCTATTAAATAGGCTAACCAGCTACCCTAGACAAGTGGCAAGCGATTAACGTTTACGATGATCGCTTCGCTTGTTTTGTATGGGACTGACATATTCAAACTCGACTAGATCACGTGTCTTTTCTTTCGTCTGTGTCAATCCCATACAAAAACACGCCAAGCGATTATCGTAAACGATACTCGCCTTTCTAAGGAGAACATTTTACACCAAATTAGATGATGTAAATCTTCTCAGATTCGGAAATCGTAATGTCATTGATATGATAACAAAGGGTTAGTGTAGTCGAGTAGTTAAGTCGTTGGATCCACAAGATTTGGACCCTTTGGGTCTGAACTTTAAAGGCTACATATGAATTTTTAATAAAATTTCATCTAGTCATTAGACCCAATGGGTCCAAAACTTAGTCTTAAGACTCAATTACTCGTATAGTTCTCTTCATAGTTCCTGAGACTGTTTTCATTGCATCCTTAGTAAATAATATCGTTATGTGTGTTAATGTTAAGTGGAAAAAAAGTGTTTTTTTTGTTTGTTTGTCCTATATTTACACTCAAACGAAGCAACTAACTGACTTCATTTTGGCATGGACTTTGTTGAAGGAATGAAGATAAACATAGGATACTTTTGGTCTCGGAAAAACATTATGTTTCCGAATTAAGTATTCCTATTTTTTACACGATTTTCGAATTCATTGCAAACGAAGTCGCGGGCAAAAGCTAGTAAACATAACGTGGTAATATCGTGATCAACCCCTATGCCCGTTATTATTGGCAGCGCTTAATACCAAGAGCGCGATAAAAAAAAGATGTGATTCTGTTTTCATTCATAAAGGTCTCTTTATGAATAAAAACAGCATCTCAAAATTTCTGAACACGCTGTTAAGCACTAAGCGCTGACGATAATAACGGGCCTTTAGAATCTCTATTTTAAAACTATTAATACTTCGATCCCTAACAAATTTTGAGATAACACTTTAAAATATAAGAAAGATTGTCATTTCCAATAATTACGGTACATATTCAATACTTTTAAATTCTATACTAATGTATACTAATAACATAAAGCTGATTTTTTTTTATTTGTTTGAACACAGTAATGTCACGTTGGTTAGTCCATTAATCGAGGAAGGCTATATAACATAGCGCTGCGACCAATACGAGCCGAGCAGTAAACAAAAAATGTTGCTAAAAATATTATATAAAATATCAAAGGATAATTTATAAAGTTTCAAGCAAAAGTAGTCGCGGGCAAAAGCTAGTAACTATAAAAAACTGACAGCACCAACATATTTTTTCATCTTCCCAGCCATAAATACCCTGATCTGTTCTCATTAGTGGGATGAAAGTGGTATAAATTGAGATAGGGGAGTGTGTTGGTGATAAGACGTACTTTGTTACCGATATGTTAGTTTAGGACGTCCCATTTTTTGTTCCTTCGTCGGAACTTGCAAGGGTGCTAGTTGATAGTGAACCTACATATTCTGATTTCTTAGATAATATTATCAAAGACGAAACTTAGCACGTGTATTGAGAACAATATAACTATTTATTGTTATAATTTATAAATAGCGTAACAGATTTCGAAGGCAAGAATTTTGATAATCTATAAGATTGAACAGGGAAAGTAGTAGTTTGAGACCTTCTGAGACATTTTATTTAGTTAAGTTACAACAATTTTAATAACGTTACGTTAGTAAAATGTGTGCATGAAAACTTTACAAGATTAGGTGACGGTTTTGCTCGAACAGTAGCTTTATATATTGTCAGTGCCGTCAAATAACAAACAAAAATAAAAACAAATTGAATGTAAGACAGAAAAAATAAAAAAATATATAAAGTTGTATATTTCCCTTCTGTAAAATAAATCCCTTCCCTACTAGTATAAGGACGTCTGACGTCTGTTTATTCATAAAGCAATATAAAAGTTGTACAAACATTCTTATAAAAAAGGTGTATGTTTTTCATTTCGTTAAGGACTCATCTCGGAGTCACTCGGCTTGAGAGCTTTTGAGAAAGTATACACATTTTGCTCTTATAAAGATTAAGTTCTTGTCTTTTCTTTAAAAACCACGCATAAATCTGTTTTTATTCTTTTTTGTTTATATTCTACCTCTGTTACATACTCCTACATCGATATTTGCGTGTGGTCTTAACATCTAACAACTATTAGATAAAATATCCCTTTTAGACAAGTATTTTTTATTGTCTTTTACAAATTTTTTCAGAAAAATTCAACAAGTAAGCTCGCGTCTGTACATGGAATTTAGACCGTCTGTCTAGGAATATAAACTTTGGACGTAAAATATAAAAAACTTTACTTCTATCTAGTTGTAAGCTCTCTTAGCTGTAATGGAGGCTGTACACTCTCGCCGAGAGCTCTCGTGCGAGAGCCTCGTGGCAAGACGAGGCGTGTGCAATCATGTACACTCTCACACTCGAGCGGTCTCGCTGTGTCTCAGCGAGAGTGTACAACCTCCATAAGACTGCTTATTATAATATAACACAATATGTATAGCTACCAGGTATATACCCCCTTATTCATAAAAATATTTAAGCAATGTTTAACTAATCAAGGTTCGCTGTCCCTTTCTGTCGTGTGAAGTTTTCAATATCCCAGAAAGGATCAGCAAACCTTGCTCAGTTAAACATTGCTAGAATATTTTTATGAATAAGGGGGTAATTGTTAAGTATTGTACAAATAAAGAATTTTCTATATTTTTATCTAATTTGCACAGATATGTATGAATTTAACCCTTTAATTGGAGTACAAGGACTAGGCGTTAATAGTGTCTGGTATTTCCGGAATGCTACAATGGCGCCAATTAATGGTACACAGACTACACACGATTATGAAACAATGAGCCCACTTCATGAAACGGTTTGATGAGGAATTTATACAACGGAAACCCTTTGGCTCTTCAACTTTTTTATGAATGACTACTAGATAATTCCCGCAACTTCGTTGCACCAAAATTCGTTTATCGAGCCGGAACCACACATTTCTCGGGATAGAAAGTATCCTATGTCCTTCTCCGAGACTCAAAGCACTTTGGGCGTGATGACGTAACAGACAGACATACTTTCGCATTTATAATATTAAGTATGGATAATATAGTATGGATAGACTAAATTGGGGAAGGCATAGGAGTTGTATCTTCCGTCAGTCGTCTTGTTTGGAAGGTCTGCGACGTTTTTTTAAGTTGCATGCCTAGTTTTTAAGCTTCAAATAATTTTAAAGTAATAATTCAAATAATAATTTCAAATAATTCAAATAATAGTAAAGTTTTAGACGGACGAGTGCATAATTTCCGCACATAAATCTCCATTTTGATTTTCGGTTAAAAATACTCTTACTTTATTTAAAACGTAAAAGCCGAAGTTATGTAATAGTACCTATAAGGACAAGCGAAAATAATAACTGGATCAGTCTTTACATAACATTTCCAAAATAGTCGCGGTCTTATCGCCTTAAGTGAATATTTTTTACTCAACAATGATAAATGATTCTGCGTGACCAAATTAAAACGAGATAATCCATTATAGAAACGAGTATCGAATGTTAGATGTTTGGTAGGTTTTATCAGCTGACCGCTAATGTTATAAGTTTTTTTAGCCTTTTAGCAACCAAGGCCCGTGAATAGTCAACGCTTTATATTAGAAGTGTGATCGAAAAATGTTAAGATGCTGTTTTCAGTTTTTAGTTTAGTGTTTTTGAAACAGCATCTCAATATTTCTAATCATGCTCTTAAGTTCTAATAGACTACTGGCCTGTCCACAAAATGGATGGGTCATATGACCCCGCAGGAGACCTTTATTGGACGATAGAAGACCCTAAGATTTTGTTCTATGATTTCACTTGTAAGCGCTGCTACTTTAATAGTAAACTCTATATTATAAGGGACACATATAAACTCTCAAGTTTAATCACTTTCGTCCAACTGGATGCTGGTGAGAAATCTAAAGTTCAGGTAGTCAGAAAGTACATTTGGGACATATGTTTTGTATGGCAAGTTAACCATCAATTTATTCATGAAATATTATAAGAAAGCTCGCAGGGCCGTAAAAAATGGTACGCAACAAAGCCAGCATATTTTTGCATTTTCTGACAATTTCCAGGGCAAATTTAGTCATTTGATTCTGTACGGCATCAGTATCATAATGATTCAATACAGATTCTTATCCATTGTTCCGCAATGCCGTAAATATATTTTAGTGTATAAAAAATGTTAAAGCTAACTAATTTATAAAAGTTACTTTCAAGTATGAAAGTAACTTTTATAAATTAGTTAGTGTGTACTCTGAAACTCTGGGAAAGGGTATAAATAGGTAATAATGGCCACCCTATATACAGGGTGTAACGAAGTTAATAAAACTTAAGGGTGAGTATAATGAGTTCACTATGGAAGCAGCAGCACTGAAAGTGAAAAAAAAGTGTTTTGCAAACTCACGTCGCTTAGAATTTTTATTTGCTTTAAGCGCTGCTGCTTATTTGCTTTTACAGTAAACTCTATATTATAAGGGACACATAAACTCTAAAGTTTTATCACTTTCGTTACTACACTATTTGATAAGCAGAAGTAACTTTTTACGTAAGTATATTGTAATTGAAGTTTTAGCTTTTCTGCGTTTTAGCTCATGTTTTCGCGAATACTCGAGACTTCGCACTCTCTGCACAATACACGAAGTCACAGAGAGATATATATCATATTCCCCGCCGTCACAAAGCCTGTTTAGCCAGGCGTACTAACGTCAACATCTAAACAAACACTTTTCCCGCAACCCCGGGGCTCCCTTTACCCCAAAGAAGGGGAAATCTTTGGCTGCGGTGTCTACTTGATATTAAATGTCTCATTTTGTACCTAATGTGAAAATGTCTGTAATATAGACGCCAGTCTTTAATACTTTTCGTGGACTATGATAGGCAATCAAACGTACGACACCTATTCACTTACCTATAAAAGTTTAAAAAATTATTTATATCTTAAATAAGTGCTTAAAATTTGAATGAGTACCTTATTAAATTATGCAATTAATCTTCATAGATTAAGCACATTGCGGCGTCATTAAAAATGTAAGTATAACTACAATAACAGGTATTTTGCAATAGTCAACTATCAACACAATAAGGAGTTGCAACACTTTTTTCATTGTCTAGTAGCGGATCATAGAAATAGGCTGTAGGTATCTGAACTGCATTACCCGTTAAGCCTCCGGTTCGACACGATTCCTACAGCTGTAAAACGCATGACTTATGATACACCACAAAAAAAAAACATTTATTACACCTATGGATCTTTCTTTAAATAGAATTAAAAAGCCTCCGCGTTAATCCCGGGGAGCTTCGACCTTTTGGCACTAATATATAAAAAAGTACCGAAATCCCGACAAAATACTTACATTCACCACAATCCAAACGTCACTATAGTATAATAGCACACACAGCACGTATTTTAATACAGAAATGTAGTGTTTTTTTTTGTTAAGCGCGTAACGCGGGACGTAGCAACCTCTCGCCGGCGGAGAGTTGAGAGGACTGAGAACTGAGTGCGAGCGTCGAGGTCATTCGGCCCTCCCCTCACTTCAGGTAGATGAGGGAATCTATACTCGATAACTTAGATTATGAATATTTGTTTATACAGTGCCGAATTTCGCGAGGAAACCGAGAATAGAAGCCCAGATGGCAGATTAACCGGGCTTTTGGTCCCTAATGTAATATATTATGTGTATTATATTTTATGATCACTACGTACTAAGAAGTCGCTAGAGACAGACACAGTATAAAAGAGATATAATTTTGTCCGGGAAAACTAAGAAAAGTGCTTTTTTAGGTTATAGTACCTAAGTGGGTGCCTGCAACTTAGTTGCGCAAAAATTTGTATATCACGCGGGAACCGTACATTTTCCCGGGATGAAAAGTATCCTATATGTTACCCAGACCTAATAGCTATTCAAAATTATCAAAAAATTAAAACCGACTTCCAAAGAAAAAACAAAAACATTAAAAAAGAAACTAAAAAGTATGAAAAGATATTTATTTTTTAATAGTGCCTGTTTTAGAATTCGGTGAGGCATCAGCCTATTTCCGTACACAATCTTCATTATTTTAAAGTCGGTACCAGATAATATATCATGATTTGTCTACATTTAAATTTTTGATACGTATGTATCTGTACTCTGTACCCATAGACGGTGTTCATTCATTACATCGCAATTAAAAATTCTCTACTTTGAGAATTGTTTCAATCTTAAGGTTAACGAACATAACGAACTTAGATAAAAAAGAACCACGTTTTAAAAACCATACAAAAAGTGAATAAAACGTCCCAATATCCTTAATCCCCGTACCACGCTCTATTGGCTTTTACGCTCCAACCAAATTTCTAATCCCATTAGGAATTTCAAAGGCATTTTCATAAGTCTCGGAGCACATATAGCCTATGTGCCTTACGAATAAATTACAAATATGTTTAAAAAATCAAAAACATTTATTTCTGAGTAAATTTGAATCAAATGTTTTCAGAATGCCTACATTAGGGATTGCAACCTACATATTAAAGCGTCCGTGGCTTAGTAAGTAGACCTTTGGTTCGCACTCGAGAGGGTGCTAGGCTAGGCTAGGAGAGCCCTAAGACAAGTACGAGGCCAAGACTCGCGCACGAAGGCTTCGTACGAAAGGTTCGACAGACAGACGAAGACTTGGTAATAGGGTCCCGTTTTTACCCTAAGTGTACGAAACCCTAAAAGGGGCATTAACGTTGGTGCTAATACATTAAAAGTTGTGGTTTTGGCCGCTTTGGTTCTGGTGTCGTCAGTTCAACGCTGTTGAAGTTTAATACAGGAGGTTATCCTGTAAAAAAATATATGCAGCTGAACATAGAACCTCCTCGTTTTTGGAAGTCGGTTAAAGAAGAAAGAAGCTACCTCCATATTATTATGCCTGTAAAAAACATACATTTGCGAAGACCGTTGGACATTATTTTTGGACAGGCGTTAACTACATACAAATTACTATTTTCAATTAAAATTTAAAACTGCTAAATACTTTACAAAAATTAAGCATTACTAAAAACTTGTTCGTATATAATAAAGCTATGTATTGCAATTTGATGATAAGAATCTAATCTAGTGTTTGATTCAAGTACGCTCTCAAGCTCTTCTCATTTCCTTTTTTTTGGTGAGGACAACCTCGCGTAGACACTTATAAGCCTCATTACGTTTAACTTTATTTTTATCATAGTTAGCCTCACGGGTGTTAAATACATCCCTGACAATAACTAAGGGCTCGGGCCGCACAATATTAAAATACGAAACAGGTCTTCTTTTTAACCGACTTCCAAAAACGAGGAGGTTATATGTTCGGCTGTGGATTTTTTTTTTTTTTTTAATGTATGTTCAACCATAGCACCGCCGTTTGTAAACCGATTTTCAAAATTTTTGGTTTGTTGTATAGGATATTGTTCCGAATAGGTCCCATATTCACCATGATGGTGGCTGATGATGGGAACCATGAGTAATCGAGGGGACTCCT
>JAOTAV010043329.1:0-17537 GCA_026546445.1 Cyclargus thomasi
CGATGCAAAAGGTTCTCAACCCGCATTTTTTCTTACAGGTTGACAGTTAATTGTGCGGAATATTGTTAAAAATCTCAATTTACTAAACTTTAAGCTATGGATTTCCGCAAAGTAACGCCTGATTCCATTAAATATCATTAAATTAAAGTAGAGGTCGCCCTGTGGTTGAATTTAAAATCATAAACTTCAATTTGACATAAAGGACTCGTTACCAGGCCATTCAATTTTATTGAAAAAAAAAAACACAGAGTTCAATTTCATGCTTTTACATTCAAGCGTCTTTCGATAAAAATGGGTAGGTACAAAGTTTTTTTCGTGTAACATAATACAGGGTGTAACAAAAGTAATTGATAAAACTTTAAGGAGCGTATGTGTCCCTGACATAAAGATCATTGTGTAAGTAGCAGCACTGAAAGAGAAAAAAATTCGTGATTTGTATCTCCAAACGCCCGAGCGACATGATTTGTTTGTTACAGTTACGTCTGTCATAGTTCTAAGGTCGCGAAGTGTCGCGTCGTGCCGTGTCGCTTCGTGCCGTGTCGTGTCGTGACGTGTCGCGTCGTGATGTGTTGCGTCGTGACGTGTCGCTCTAGTGCGGTCTAATGCAGCTTCTACAAAATCGGCTGACAGAAGGGAGTATGAGTACACAATCGAAGACATAAGTGGTAAAACCAGATAAGTAACATTTTATTTCATAGGAACAATCACTCAATTTTCTCTTAACATTTTTACAAATCCTGAAACTTACCTACTTGATCATCTAGCTAATGTGTCTAGCTATACACAGCAATAACATTTTTTGGATTTAAAATGTTTCTCCTGGTCCAAAAAACTCAATTTATGCAAAAACCGTTCGTTTTTAAATTGTAGGTTATCCGCTTCTTCCACTAATTTCTTCAGTCATTCTCGTGTGTCGTCGTCTGTATTCGCCGATCATGAACAGGAGACATTACATTTAAGCCGCTGTTAATGTTTCAAAGTATCCACTAACTAGATGATACCCGCAACTTGGCGCAGCCAAAATTAGTTTATCGTTTTTTTAAATGATAGTTAGGGGGCAAGCGAGCATACGGGTTGCCTGCTGGAAAACAACCGCCGTCGCACATGGACACTCGTGACATCCGAAGAGTCGATTCCGGGATAAAAAGTATGCTATGCCCTTTCCTGAGACTCAAAGTATATCCATACCAAATTTAGGCAAAAACGGTTCGGCGGTTTGGGTGTGAATTGGGTGTGAAAAAGAAGATAGAAACATCATCATCATCACATTTATAATGTTATGAAAGTGTGGATATGATACTTCGAAAGCCCCCAATCTGATGGCACGGCAGTGGCATCGCCAAGTCGAGCGCGAAGCAAACATTGCCGTACCATCTTTACAGGAAGCATTTCGCCGCATTTTCAGCCTATTTGAGAACCTATGGATAATAGCAGAAAGCTGAAACTTTCACCATCTAGTCAGCTTACAACACATACTTAAAATCCGAAATTTCAAGTTTATAGGTCTTAATTCTGAATTTAAGCGATAGCAGAGTTGCGCATTTTCGACACTCACTCATGAAAATAAAACTACTGCTTCCTATAAACTCAGAGATCTGAAATACGATGCAGAGCTAAGGCTTAATGGTCGTATAAGGGGAAGATTATAAAAACTAGGATAATCAACATTTTTTTCCAATATTTATTTGGCTAAAACTAATATACCTTGATGATGTTATTATGTGAGCCTCCTTAAATATTTAATTTATTTTGTTTTTCTTATTTGTGGCTATAGCAGATACAGAAACACACAATCTGTGAAAATTTTAACTCTCGCTAGAGAGTTACATTACCTTTCTTGAGAAAGCCTGAAAACAGACAAACGATGACCCTTGGGTACGGAAGCCTAGAAGAGACAAAAAAATTGTGCCAAATAAAAAATAACGTTTCGAGCAAAAAGACGTGAAATCCCACCAAAAAGATTCTGTAAAAAAAGGCTATGTCTCGATTGAGCTGCTTGTTACTTTGCATACGAATAAATCATGGTCAAAGGCAAGTCATTTAACATTAACTATAATGATAAACAAATCACAGGAAGGATCCTTTGACTTTGCGTGCCTTTGTCTAGATTTTATAACTTTAGAGATAAACAAGCAGCTCAATCGAGACTTGGCCTGCTTTTTACAGAATGTATTTGGTGGGATTACTCTTACTTGAGAAGAGAGATCACACGTTACCAGACGTACTCGTATGACGAAACCCGCCGGCTCCTCACGCGGCGCAACCACGCAACCAGTTATTTGGCAACCTTTGATATGCTGATGAGATGATGGTATCAAACTAGTTTCGCAACTTTTAAATGCTATTTAAGAGCTATGTTTGTATTAGTTGTGATAATGTCATTATTATCAGCGGAAATATTGTAATTAAATACCGCACGCAGAGACGGATCTTACGACTTTTCAAGGAAATTTTGTAAGAAAAAACAATTTAAAGAAAATCTGATATTATAATAACTTATACATAACATTGCTCAAGCTAATTATTAATTAATATTCGTCTTCGAATGCGGTCGCTTAAATAAAACTAGTAGACCCGACAGAGGTTGTCCTGCAAAATTAATGTAAAACTCTCAAACTAACATTACTGTTTCTAGCTCAGTATGTAGTTGTAATCGCGACTATTATCAAGGTCTCTATTTTATAAAAAATATCGGGTATTTCCTTCCTGACTTTATAACTTCAGAACGCACGAACCGATTTCCACGGTTTCCTATTCATTGGAAATTTTCACCAACGAAGTAGGGAAAAAAAATAGGAAAAATTTCAAGAGAAAAGTTACCACGCGGACGGAGTCGCGAGAAACAGCTAGTAGCTTATACAAATACAAATAATTTATTGACCATAATCATTTTTACAAAGTTTTTCAATTGAACTCCCGTACTAAAAAGTAAAGCGAGACCTGTACTATCGGGGAGTTTAAGGGAGTACAAGGAGTATTCGGCAAACAACAGAAATATAATTGCCCGTCTTACTTCCTTTTTGTTATTTTCCGCTTAGGAAGGGAAACGAGAATGTATCTAAATACTTCCTAATCCTATTTTCTTTTGATTTATTATCTAATATATAAAATTCTCGTGTCACAGTTTTCGTCGCCATACTCATCCGAAACGGCTTGACGGATTTTGATTATAACTTTTTGTGCTTATCCGGTATCTATGAGAATCGGCCAACATCTATTTTTCATCCCCTTAAATGTTAGGGGTAGTACAATCCTACATTTTTTTGACAAAACAACGTTTGCGGGGTCAGCTAGTTATTATATATATTTATAATTTCGTAGTGGATCCCAGCCAGCTTCAGCATGTCCCTCGAGCTTCCAGATATCAGTTGGATACCGCGGTCGGTCCGGCCGTCACAGAAGCAGCATGGGGAATGTCGGATGGGCCAGAGCTCGTTAAAAAATATATGGCCGCTTTGTATTATTAATACCAAATACTAAATTAAAATGTCACCAACAAACTGTTGTGCAGTTTGGCGAAATTTATTGTATATTACAAAATTGTATTTCTGAGAATAAATAAATAAAGATGTAACATGTTTTTGGCTTCACTCAATAACCCACTTAATTTTTGGATAAATTTATTACACAACCATAAATTAATGAATAAAAATTGCGCATAAATAACTTAATAACTTAATGCAGCACGAATTAATGAAGCAATATGCCACTTGAGTTGCATCAACTTTCGCAACGGTGTCAGTTCGGAGATAAAAATAAATGAATATTAAACATTCTCTCAGCGGAGTCCATTAGTAAATGTTAGTGGCAATTATCTAACATGAAATGACGATATGCATCGAGCAACTGACGTGCGGCGACGCGGAACTGGTACTAGTCAATTAAACATTCATTACTAACTAGCTTTTGTCTTGCTTCGCTCGCGTGGACTTTGAAAATTTGCGTGCACAATAGCCAGACAGACGGACAGGCCCTTAAGAAGCAGATAGGTAGACAAAATGAAGCCGATGTGTTAATGGAAGATGTCAGCTAGCTCCACACCAAATTTCATCAAAATCGCCCCAGCCGTTTGAGCGTGAAGAAGTAACAAAATACAAACTTACATACTTTCGCATTTAAAATGTAAGTGGGATACAAGGATTGCCCAATAACGACCATATGCATTGACCATATCGAGTTTTCTACTTAGTCAAAATGTATTTGACATCGAAGTGTTAGTAACGATCATGGGTCCAGTTTTTAGTGTTTCGGTACGTTACCCTAGGAAAAGTGTTGAAATGTGAAAGTGCATAGCAAGAAAATCCTCGGTGTCAAACATCACGTGACAACTGTCAGTTTTAACGTTTGGTATTTGTCTGTTGAAAATAGCTTGGCAGGGAATTTCATATACAAATTTTGTATGAGATTTTCTGCTAATTTACGGTAAATCGGTCAAAGATAAACTATGGGCCCGAGTCCGTCGTCCTTCCTTCGTCCAGCGATATCCAATTTATTACAGGTAGAGGGTTTTGGCGGGTTTTATTGTGGCTGTGTTTAACCTACCCATTATCTATACTCTTGTGAAGCTAGAGAAGTAAATATTTGACTTTTATCGTAATAAGAAACAGTTCTTTGTCGCTGTATTTATACACATCAACACGGTCTTAGGATATTTTTAGTTACCTAAAACTAAATGACTAAAATTCTATTACCTTTTGTTAAGAACCGTACACATTAAAAAGCCTTGCTTCATAACCTATCAAAACTTATAATAAAATTCTAGATAGAGTTAAATAATAATTCAAAAAATAGAAGAAAAGAAAACACTTAGACAAAATTTCAATCTTCGAAATTTGAATCATCAAAACCTGAACGAGACAACAATTTTTTGAAAATTGCCAAAATTCATAATCTGTAGATCAACCTGACACATATGCAGCGGTTCTGTTGTGGAATGAAATACTGACCTGCTCAGATGCAAGAAAAGCTGGTATTATGCACAATATCTTTAGGGTAAATTCTTAGTGCTTAAAGCATACTGCAATACTGCATAACCCAGAAACGGCCAATAGGATTTAAGCCAGGTGTTGTGCAGGCCAGACTAAGCTTGCATATCATGCTATGGTAACTGGTAACCAACTTGTAACGATAACTAACGTATTTGGACAGGCATTGTAGTATATTTGCTTAAACATTTTGACGGACTAGCTGTCTGTGGGGCAAGATTATAGGCTCTAGCATCTCATATTGGTATTTTAGAGCAGTCATATTGCCGTGTGAATTCCTGCCTAATCCATAATCGTGCAATGTTGACACGCATAACCTTTTTGTGGGCACTGCCGTTGATTCATACGTCCAGGTTCTCTCCAAACGTGTACTTTTCGCGAATCAGCATGAAATCCAAACCTGGATTGATCAGTGAAAAATCACCAGTGACTATTGAGAATAGCTCCAGTTTTCGTGCGTAATAGCCTAGTGTAACCTTTTTTCTCGATTGGCTCTCCTTTGCAGTCGTGTTCTTAAAACTTCCCAGCAAACCATACTCCCTGTAGCCTTGAAATTAATTGCATGTTGATTTCGTGCAGCATATTATAAGGTGTTGAGAAGTGTTGGTTTTGGAATATAATACTTTACTTACTTCAAATGCTTAAGTAATGTTAATTGTGGATTACATGTAAAAATACAGTAACCGTTGATAGCATAATGTACCAATTAACTGGGTTGGAGAGAAAGTCGTGAAAGCTAACTTTGAACCACCGACGATGACAGTGAGGTGTTGTTTGACGTGAGTGTTCGTAGGATGATAGTTAACAAAATGGTGGACTGATGGTTAACGTTCAGTTATAATCGAAATCCTGATATGATATTGATCGTAGTATAACATTTTTACTCATCATCGGCTCGCTCATCAGGAATATCCTCAACGTAAATTCTTAAGGTAAAGTGATTCGGAACTTATTGCAAATCCAGTCTACCTGTAAGGCCAAATCAGTTTGACTGCTTATCTCGCCTACGCCGACTGACTGCACAATCCCAGCTCGTAACGCATAAAACAATCGAACGCGATAAAAATCCGAAGCCACTCGAACAAAAGACGTCAGTCCCGTGCATAACAATCAGCCGCGCGCTACGCATGCCGATCACCACGTCTACATCGGTAACCATCATCATCGCTGCCAATTAACATGCGCCCGACATCCTCCGTCTACTCAATTAAAGGGCAAAAAGACGAGATCGCCGGTTCCGTCTCGGCTCGCCAGTAACCACTCATTATTTCCACTCGCAGGTTTTTTATTGCGGCAACATTCTACGTGGGTGCGGTTGTAATTTCCTTTCACGGACGTCGGGGCACACATGCATCGAAAACGCCGAGCGTGATGATTTGAACTCTATCACCGGGGGTTTCGTCTCAAATTCGGAAGCACCGGTCGGGTCGACTCGAAGATGACTGATAAAATATGGAGTCGTCCATCCCGCTCCATCCCGTGGGGTGGTCTCTGTCGCACCCGCGCCGCGGATGTTTTTAAGCGCGCCGGGGGGTAAAATGTTCGTTGTTTTGGCGGCAAAACGCTTCGGGGTTCGCGTAAGTTAATAACGCGAGGGGACGCGGCCGGAGCCGGGATATTGCGCGTCACGTTGGAACAGGATCGGTAATTGCATCACGGAATGCATCGGGAATGCGTCAGTATTGAATCGCGATTATTGGGAATGCCGCATTATTGGCATCGCTCCGATCGTGCAACGTTTGTGATGAAACACAACTTCTTGGAAGAGACGTTAGGCAATACACGGAAACATACAAACGAAATAGCATCTAGAGCTCGAAGCTAGAAACGATCATTAAAATATTATGTTAATGATTTGTTAAGGCTGTACGGTCATACCTTTATATAAAGAGAACTACTTAACATTTTATAATAATAATGATCTAGTAAAATCGTATAATTTATTAACATGTCCAACACTCTGTCCTCAAACCCGTTGCAAAGTTCCCAGCCTCAGTGTAAACAGCTTCCATCCAAGCTACAAATCTTACATAAAGCAAACTCAAAACTCAAAAAACAGTCCCCTGTACACTCGCACGCAAACTAAAATAAATGGCGGCTTTGATCCTGGATCATACTTTATTAAACCCCGCGCTCCGTGCATTACCCCAATTTAGAGTCGCAATTAGTGCGACCCTCGGGGGGACGACCCCCCGTGGCACCCCCCGTGGGGGTGTCGGGGGCACGACTCCCCCTGCCATTTCCCGCGCGGACACAGGAAATGAATTCGGAAAATGATTTCGCTTTTAGCTGATTGCGCCACTTTCGCTTTGTCTGCTGAATTGAGGACGTTTTTGAAGTCAGTCCTCTGTCCTTTGGCAGGATTTTAACTATTGTGGTTCCTGTATTATTATTATGTATTTTGAGGCATTGAGTCCTTAGATAGTACCAGTAATGAGCTAGTAGATTTGTATCTAGATTTTTATTATTATTGATAACCAATCAAAAATTCTTTTCATTTATATCAAATTACTTTATTTCGTTCGTGAGTTCGTGACAGCACCAACAGCATCCTGAGGACAGTAGCGGAGAGACTGGATGTAGACAGTGCTATAATGCAGCACTGGACCCTCATCCACCTTGGTAAGGAAACCAATATCACGTATAATAATTATAAACGTGATATTGCAATGGTCCCCTGATTTAGAAATAAGAGTAATGTACCCATAAAATATCAAAGACTAACATAGATTATAAACTAATATTAATATGCTCCATGGACTGAAATAAAAAAAGTTTTAATTTATTTATTTATTAAGGGCCTGTTTCACCGCTTATTGATAAAGTTTCCGTTAGGCTGCCCGCAACTTTATTGAGAGATTCTCCATACAACATCTGTCAAATAAAGTTATAGATAGACTATCTGTAGGCGGTAACAGCGCCTAAATCTATCGAACCTTGACCTGTTTTTCTAAGTCTAGTTTGACAAAATAATTCGGTATGCGTTGAAAATGATACAGCTCTAACATTTTATTAGAATGGCGTAGTATTTTCACAAAATTATGTCGATGCTGTAGCCGGATCGAGAGTGATTGTTATAAAAATTTAGCAGAGTCTCAGTATTACTGCGAAACGTTGCTCATCTCATCACAAAAAGTGATATTTGATCTATCAAATAGTATTTAACGAGTGGTCTACAGCGAAAGTAGCGTTCTTATCTCGATCTGGATCTACAAGATATCTAGTTTTTACCCGACTGCGCCAGAAGGAGAGCTATGTTCTTCAAGAGTATGTATGTATAATTGTTTGTCACGCTCTGCAACATAAACGGCTTGATGGATTTTGGCTTGTGAGCTGTCGTTAGATTCGTATTTACTGTGAAAGTGGCACTCAATATGTCAAAAATAAAAAAAAAGCAAAATGGCGGATTTTCCGCGCCAAATTCGAATTTTGCATTGTTATTTTTTTTTTCGTACGCTTAGCTTGTTAATTCTAACTCTATATTCTACAAGTATTTTCACTTAGTACTATTACGCCCACAATACAGATAAAAGCCTAAAGTAATGCGAAAACAAACGAAATAGCTAAAATGTTTAAATTGTGAATTAGCCGCTTCGTCCACTTTCGCCTTCAATTAACGTTGGTGAATTGGGTACCGACTTAAAAGCCGTAAGTGTATATGAACTGGCTTCTTTGCAACGAAGACGGTATCATATTGATGTTATCAGTACGAGTTATCTGCCCGACACGAGTAAGTTTATGTTAATTGTCGTGTGCCTCCTGCACGAATACCGCGGAAGGAGTTATGGTATAATTAGTGTTTTACATGGATTTTTTTGAATTTCAATCCAATAACTATTAAGTCATCGAATATTTTGATTTGTCTGTTTGATTAATATGGTCTATCACAGGCTCTATCATTGTTCGTAATCGAAATTGCTAAGCGTTCGGAGTTTTATCTGGCTCAGCCGAGTTGTATCGCCTTTTCAATACCAACAAACCTGCCACAATTTTATTAGTAGTAGATTATATTGTACTAGCTGTTGCTTGCAACTACGTCTGCGTGAAACTATGTTAATTATCCTTTTTTCACAACATTTTTTGATTACTAGTCGGCTCCTATTGGTCGTAGCGTGATGTTATATAGCCTATAGCCTTCCTCGATAGATGGACTAATTAACACAAAAATATTTTTTTTTATTTCGGCCAGAAAATCCTGAGATTAGCGTGTTCAATCAAACAAACCCTTCATTTGTACCAGAAAGTAGAAATCTATTAAACGTGGTCATTCTGTTGAAGTCTTGCCGGGCCGTGTAGCATGATGCATTCACTGTGCAAAAATCTGTCTCCATAGAAATTGTATGGAAGCGGATTACGGAGACCCGGCACGCTGCAGCGCGGCATAGTTTGCTCACACGTTAAAAGAGCTGCCGGTTGTTTAAAATGTGTTCTTTTACGGAAGGTTTACACGATTTAGACACGTTGTAGCACATGCTGGCCAAGATTTAGACACGTTGTAGCACATGCTGGCCAAGATTTAGACACGTTGTAGCACATGCTGGCCAAGATTTAGACAGGCTGTAGCACATGCTGGCCAAGATTTAGACACGTTGTAGCACATGCTGGCCAAGACTTAGACACGTTGTAGCATATACTGGCTAAGACCTTAGCTATTCCTGCTCGGTGCTCTACAGAACATTTTAAATTGGCTTAGACCCATAACCTTCTCCCACCACTTTATATTCTGTGTAACCACTCACCAGGATACTTATTTTGCATTTCTTCTTTTACTTTTAGCGGTGCTGACTTTCGTTCTTCGACTTTTCGGTCTTTGCAACTTTGTGCTGTGTCCCGCTTTACACGGGGAGGAAGACGGTGGTTATTCCGTACAGTTACTTTGCAGGATACATCCTGTTTCTCTTATAAGAGAAAGTAATATATAGGAACATATTGTGTTAACCCCGTTCACATAATATTACAACACGCGATCCGACGCGATAACGCCGGACGTAGGTATTGTCTGGGTGTTACGTAAATCCCTCAATATACAACAGATACTGACGTAATTTGTTACTACACACTATTGTTTAAATATGTAGACCATGTCTATACATCCTGTCCATGTCAAAAAAAGAAATTTATAGCGAAATCAATTTAGAGTGAAATCAATATAAAACCCTTATATGCATTATACAGGAAATATCCATAAAAATATAATAAATAAGAGTCTGTATTTGTTATTTGTCCTATTTCAGGAACCATGCCTAAGCGAAGCAATCGACTTGATTTATACTAGTCTTAAGTTGGAAGGATTTTACACGATTTTTGAATTCCACCTGAGCGAAGAAGGGGATTTAGTTTGCTGTCTGTGAAAATGTCAACTCTAAAACTGTAACCGTTGTCCGTTATTGATAAACAACCTTGAGCCTGACAGACAGACAGACACCGAAGTCTTAGTAATGGGGTCCCGTTAAAACCCTCGGGGCACGGAACCCTAAAAAAGTATTTTACTCAAAGTAAGCTATGGTAAAATGTTTTTCTATGATATGTTAATTCTTGCTGATACCGTGATTTCAAATTGTACATACCGAGTTAATTTCATCAGCAGTTAAGATAACAACTCAAAAAATTAGCGGGGGGATAGCAGACTACGGGTGGTCAGGAAGTATATATTTTTACTTAATAAAAAATAAAGTCAACGAGCAGCGGGATCCCTGGATGTAAAGGAACTACTGTCGCCCACAGACACTCCCAACATCGGGATATGTTCGGCTCTGAATTTTGATAGATTTCACCACTAAAACTAAGTGAAGGAAGCTGGTAACTAACATTTTAAAAACTGACGGATTTTTGAGTAAATTTAGTTTTTAGGAACGGAAAAATGATGTGAAATTAAAAGTGTGTTTTTCATGTATAGCTAGATAGAGAAGCTTGATAATGTAATCGCTAAAATACAGGCTTTATGAAAATTTTGTTGAAGAAAATGAGTATTTACTCAAATTTTGTAAAAAGTTATTTGCTTCCTCCACTTATGTCTTCAGTTACTTATAGTGACTTATCGTGATGCTACTACATACACAAAAAACAGATTTCACTATTATAGTAACAGTAAATACGAAGTGAACGATCAATTCGAAAAAAAATATTGATGACTTAATTTTTGGTGAATAATGTCATTTAAATTCATAATTCCCAACCAATACAGAACATGCGACCCTAGTTAGGCCTTTTTTTACGTTGGGAAATGATTCATTCATTTCCTACACCCTGGGGGCAGGCAAACGGGATATGTCAAACTTGCCTACTAAAACCCAACGGTGCCTCCACTTCGCGTGTCTGGGCCACTGGACTCGGCTGAGGCGAACCCAGACAGCGGCTTCTGCTGCATCAGCAAGACCATCCGCGCGGCTTTAGATTGTTACCGCTTGGGAGAGCGATCCTAGGCACAGGGCATTCCAGGAGAGCTCGTGCAATAGTCGAGGGATTTTTCAATCCGTCGCCTGAGCCCTATTTTCGACGGAGTTGACGCTCATGTTGTGTTCTTCTTTGTCCTCCGCGCCTTCTCCTTACCGGTTCGGCTGCTGCATGGGCCTCACGGATTGTCTAGGCGGCTTTCCTTTGCAACATTCTGGACTTGCAGAAAATGGAGACCTCCTGTCAGGCTTCTCTTCCGGGTTGACCGGACGATTGCTGTTATTATACCCGGGAGAGTTCGACCCAACTTATTTTATGTATGTATGTATATACGCGATGTTATTTTTGAATAAAATTGTAAAATTGTATGATCGGCACTTAAAGTGTATTATATTTTAAATTTCAATTAAGTACCATCGGAGAAATGAAAATAGAGCCAGTTGACAAACCTGCGTCAATTGGTCGGAAAATGTCAATTACATGTGGGTCGTGATTGGTCGGCTGGGTTTGAAATATCACGATCTGGGTATCAAGTATCAACTTCCCTGATAGTACACAGTATTAACTAGTAGTTGTTAGTTGTCACATAGCTATTAAGTATTAACCAATACGATAAATACAACAGGTAAACGCGGAAGGCCTTGCCGCCTCGCCTTGAAGCCGTGACGCAGCAGCGCGCCTGACAACGCGAGGCACTATGTTTATTATAAATAATTTATATTTATACGACATAATATATTGAATATTTAATATTGATTGATGTTTTAATTGCCACAGTTAGGTATATTATATATCTTACATACAATATTAATAAAGAGGAAAGATGTTTGTAACGAATAAACACAAAAAGTACTGATCCGATTTCAAAAATTCTTTCACCGTTAGAAAGTGACAAAGGCTATAATAATATATAGAAAATCGGCCAAGTTCAAGTTGGATTCACGCTCAAAGGTTTCCGTATACAGGTAGGGTATTGGCTGACTTAAAATAAAGTACTTTTTATTTCTATTGAATGCTCCCGTGGGAAAAATCATTTCCACCCGGGTAAATACTATTTATTTATAACGCTATTCGGCGGTACCCACATTAAGGGCCTGTTTCACCTTTTACTGATAAAATTTCTTTTAGGCCGTCAAAAAAGTCCACGACTTTTTTGACGGATTCTGCTTACATCTGTCAAATAAAGTTGTGGCGGTGTGTAAGCGGTGAAACAGGTCCTTAGCGTAATAATCCTCGATCGCGCTATCGAAGATTTCTCAGTCCGACACTATATATACGACAGCTGGCAAATCTACAAATCAGCTTTAGTTGTAGTTTTTTTAAGGCGATATCTTTTGGAGCCTTTGGATGATGCTAAGAACATTTACCGTGAGAGCATCATGTTCCGAAAAGTTGAAACAACGCTTTGTTTCGTGAAGTAAGTTATATTAGCGGAGGTCTAAGTCGTTTATTCCTTATTCCCTTTTCCTATTTCCGCAGCCTTAGATATAGGATTAGGAATACCTTTATTTAGAGACCGGCGACGCACTTCCAAGTTCTAACTCTTCTGACGTTGCAAGTGCGCGTGAGCGAGTCGCTCTCTGTCAGGTGTCTCGTCTGCTTGGTCTTTTATCTATATATTAATACGCGAGCGGAAATCTTTGTACTCTTTTTGATGCAAAAGCATGGAATTTTTCCCAGTTAATATTGATATGGAGGAGGACCGTAGCATGCTATTATTATTTTGAATTATGCTTTAATCTTGCATATTTTTAATACATAAAACGCTACGCACACTTACAACACGGGCACTACAATATTTTGACGTAGGTTGAAGTTTATTTAAATAAGATTTAATGGCCTGGTAACGAGACCTGTATGACAAATAGACGTTTGTAATTAAGTTGAGAAATATTAGAAGAGATAAGTGGAAGAAGCGGGTAAATAATATATAAAAAACTGACAGATTTTTGCATCAATGGTCGCTTTAAGACCGGAAAATGGTTGTAATTAAAAAAACGTGGATTTAATAAATAGCTAATAGACCAGCTTGTTAATGAAATCACAAAATTACAAAATTTATAAAAAATTGATGGGAAAAAATGAGCATTAACTGGAATGATGTAAAATGTTAGTTATTCGCTTCATCCATATACGTCTTCATTTATGGTCGAATTTCTCTAGGCCTCTAGTTTCTTTAATCACTAATTTTACGAAAATAACAAGAAAACAAGACTCTTGAACTTAAAAAAACCCTCTATTTGCTCGGACTAAAAAATTACAGATAATTTATTATCCGTAACCCATCTTTTGCAATAGGTTTCGTATTTTATTGTGAATGTCGAGGAGTGAATTTACATTAGTATGTTACTAATTTCCATAAGTAGTTGTAGCTTGGGGCTCATTTGAATAATTATGTACTAGCTCGTCCTCGGGGCTTTACGCGTGAGCAACAATTCGAAATTGGGACCCAATCCTCGTGATTCGTTTTAGAACTGTTATAGGTGAAATAAAGTGACTTTACCTTAATCAATGGATGCTTTCTGTGGGCAAAGGTACGATTAAGCTGAAAACAAACTATCTATATAAAACAAAACGTCCCCCGACTTAGGTTACTGTTAGTCGCGACCGTAAGACGCGTCCGACCAGTGTATTACACTTAATAGACGTTTCATTTCAAAACTATCACCATATTTGAAGACGTAGGTGGATGAAGTGGCTAACTACCACTTTAATATCTTTCGTTAAAAATGATTTGTAACGTGGATTTTAGGGGCAAGTTTTAAGCCCAGATTTACTAGCCAAATGAAGTAGATAAGTTACAAAGTTTGTGTAAATTATGAGAGAAAAAGAGTTGTCTTTATGGCTTAAAATGTTACTTATTTACTCAAACCAATTACGTCTAATTTATTGCGAGATTTCTTGCCATAATCGTCGAAGTCGCTACTGAATCACGTATTCACTACCTAATTCATATCTAATCTTCTGTATATTTTTAATTAAGTAAAAACGTAATAAAATTTAATAACTGGAATGTATCCTTAGTTTTTACGACTTCGTTACCATAAATACCTACAGCGCAATCACTATGCATAATTGCGTCAAAGGCCAAAGTGATGTAAACGAAGTTTTTACGTTTTCAAGGTTATCACTCAGATTGCAGTCGGGTAAACATTCGTTTTATCTACTTATTACGGCTGTAACCTTTATATACTTATTCGTAATTTTATGCTCATGATATGGTATAAAATTTTTAATTATTTTTATATTTATTACATGGACCATGATGGAGCTAGAATTTAAATTATTATTATATACGAATGCTCTATTGTTTCTCAATCCGTTTTAATATTAAAAATGCGAAAGTGTGTCTGTCTGTTACCTCTCCAATAGACCGATTTTAATGAATTTTGGTATGGATATTGGATACTTTTAGCCCAGAAAAATTACATCACGTGACATACGATATTTAGAGCAACGTTGCGGGCATCATCTAGTAAAAAATATATAATTATATTTCAAAGTGTGGCCGAGTGCGAGTAAAGAGGTACGTAAAAAATCCATTTTGAATGGAAGGCTTCCCTTTAATGTTTAAGTTTAATGTTTTTTTTCCACCTTAATTGTTTTATTACTTGTTGTTAGCGGCAAAATAGATTACCAGATAATTTGTTTAATGTCTTCACTCTTGAGGTACAACCTAGAGACAGACGGACAAACAGCAAAGTTTTAGTAATAGGGTATTCACCCTTTGGGTACGGAATCCTAACATGAAAATGAAGGTTTAGAAATTTTCAGTTTAGTGTCAGCTTATAGAAATAATAACCTGTTTTTAATAACGATGAAAAGTATTCTAACAGGCTGTAGGGTATCCGAGAGTTGTCTGAGAGCTACGTCTAGACCAGGCCGAGTTTGGAGAGCACTCGGAGAACGGCCAACAACACTTGAGACCTAAGTATTCAAATTGCTGATTTCATAATGAGGCCGCTAGTTAGCTACGTAATTAAGCTACGTTCGAGTCCTGAGAATCGTGCCCGAGTTGTAACTTTTTTTTAAACCGGATGCAAAAAAGTGGTGTAAGTTTGACGTGCCTGTGTGTGTGTCTGTCTGTGACGTCATACCGGACGACTAGAACGTTTATATTGCGTGAAACGGAAATGTACTTATCTTTCCTTCCTATAATGCATCGAGGATGACTGATTGCTTAGCGTTAATATCAATACCATTTCTTTTATTTTTTATTATATATATTTTTCTTCTCACCTAGAATTCACTGTATTATACACATTATATCATATTTATACCTATTTATATGCGTATTAGATATTAATACTTTTATTATACATAGAATTTAGTCCATTTGCCACGTAAAACCACGTTTTCGAAATAAGTATGTGCAATTCCTCTTCTTGTTGGTCAAATAATTTTAGCAATATTTCATCCAGTCTAAAGTCTTGTCAAAGTCAACATAAAGTGCAGTCTAAGCGTCAAGTCAGTAGATTGAGTAAAGTGGAAGACGCTTTACTAAAATTTCTAGTGGAATTTTGGAGGGATATATAAAAAAGCACGTTTCTTGAAGTTGTATCACTTACCCACACTTGTGTATGATAACGATTATTTAATGGTTGATATCCTACCACTATATCGCACTAAAACCCAAAACAACACAAATGTAGCGAAGAAATACAAAAACACAACATCGCGTTTTCACGTCCCGCCAAAACTCCTCCCCTTCTTCTTTTTCGGTCATAGACAAATGTCAGATTCCATGTCATTTTATTTTTTTTTACATATATTTTGTTTTTTCTTAAGTCTTTTGTAGCCTAAGAGTTATTATAATGAGTTTAATTTAATAAGGTAATTTAGTAGTAGTAACGTGTACTGAACTTGTGAAATGTAAGTACAACGCCACAACCTTTTTAGTTGCATAGTTAATAATTAGCTTATTTTTTAAGTTTACCTTAGATTATTCTTGCAGTTTTGTGAAGCCACTCATTGGCCTCTGCAGAATAACAGTGTAGCCAGCTTGCTTGCTTGCTACGTTTGCTTAATTTTTGGCACCACACATCGGCAACATAATATATTTTTGTACTATTATTGTATTTAAAATATTATGTGTTGTGTAATGGTGGAAATAAACACATTCTTATTCTGCTCGTAATTGCTTGTAACCCGTCTTCTCGCTTGCCCCCTAAATATTGTATAAAAAAATCGTTTATCGCGTGGGAACAGTACATTTTTCCGGGATAAAAAGTATCCATTGTCCTTCCCCGGAACTCAAAGAATCTCTATTTTTTTTAAACAAAATTTCAGCAAAACGTATTCAGCGGTTTGAGCGTGAACAGGTAACAGACGGACACACTTTCGCATTTATAATATTGTTCTCCAACAACTAATAAGTCTTAGGGCCTGTTTCACCGCTTACAGTGAGTCTATCCACAAATTTATTTGACAGATGTCGTATGGAGAATCTGTCAAAAAAATAATTGTGGATAGCCCAACAGAAACATTATCAGTGAGCGGTGAAACAGGCCCTTTTTGAAATTGAGTGTCGTAGGTTATTTATCAAACGTTTAATGACAATGCACTATCAATGTTCGATGTCCAGTATGGTTATGGTAGAACGTGGCATAATAAGGTAATAAGTATGCTTGTGGCGCGCGGCGGACGGCGCGGCGTGTCTGCCCAAATAGTTCAACATGTAATGAACAGGTTACTGCATTGTTTAATTAAATATGTTTGCTTGTTTTTTTTTAGCATATCGTATATTTTAGTAGCCTATCAGAAACTTTATCAGTGATTCAGTGAGCGGTGAAACAAGCCGATACGTTTTAGCATAGTCAACTGTTAAAATGTATAATATTTGTGGTGGAATATCGACCACTGGGCGACCTCTAGTTTGAGGAAAATTTATTTAAATTCAGTTCTTCACTTAATAGCTGGCTTGACCGAGTTCGCTTCTTTATTCATGGTGAAATAAGTGATTTGTAAAAATTATATTTAATACCCGTATACGGGTGTAATCACTTACTTATTAATTTGAAAAAGGATTAATTATCCTGTTCATTAAAAGACCTTGGCAAGTAATGAATTACTTAAGAACAAGGAGAAGAAGGGAGTTTTGGCGGGGATTTCAGAGAGTGACGTTGTGAGTTTTGTATTTTTTGTTAAATTTGTGTTATT
>JAOTAV010043340.1:0-17537 GCA_026546445.1 Cyclargus thomasi
TGAGGTTTAAGGCACAAAAAAAATTTTTCAAAAGAAAAGTTACCACGCGGACGGAGTCGCGGGCAACAGCTAGTAATATATATATTTAGTAGTGACGAACGAAAAAATCTGAGTGCTGTGCCCTACTCTAACAAATGTGAATTAATGGTGTTATCAGAACATATCGGCAACCATCAGTGGAATTCGAATATTTAGATTTGTATGAGAGTAGAACTCCTGTTGACAAAATTCATTGCGTCATGTTCTAACTTCCATAAGAGGTTTAGCACATCATCCTGTCCATATGACATGCTAAAGCTTATGACGTCATGTCAAAAGGGCTTCGTGGTTCCTCACCGCTGTCGATATTCTACATTGAGCAACCAAATGTGAAATGCCAGTAAACCTATTGCCCGGGCTACACAAGGCCAGCTGGGTTAACAAGCTAGTGTCAAAGCCAGAAAACTACTACTTTTGGTTTCGTGTAGATAAAACTAGCGTCATTCAGCCGTGGAAGAGCGAACGCTTCGGTACGAATGGGCTGATTCGGCCGGAGTGATACTACGGCCTCACAGAAAACTGGCGTGAAACGGCGTTGTGCTGTGTTTCGTTCAATGAGTGAGTTTACCGGTGACCCAACTTCCTTAATCCCCCTATCCCTATTCCCATTCCCTATTCGCCGGCCATATTATATATAAAGTCCGGCATCGCCCTTGCGACTCTTAGGATGTCGCGAGTGTCCATGGGCGACTGCAGTTGCTTTCCATCAGGTGCCCATCTACTCGCTTGCTCTCCAAATATCGTTCAAAAATCTAAGTCAAAAGAAGTTGACAACCAAGGTCAGGTAGCCAAGCCAGCTTTGAAAAGAACTAGCTTGCGATACTACTTACTAGCTTGAAAAACTAACTTGGTGTACACCAAGCTAGTTTTTCATATTTATATGAAATATATCATATTATCAAAAGTATTTTTCATTAAGCAGAAGTTCATTTAGCAAAACGATGTCTTACTGCCTCAACCTCGTATCTTAAAAATGGCTACATTTCAGGAGACAAAAAAAACTGACTATATTTTTTAGTAGGTAATTGTACAAAACTAGATATGAGGTTATTTGATAAGTAAACTGTTACCAATCAAATAACCTCATATCTAGTATTGTACAATAATACATTAATACATATAATATAATGTCCAATGAAATGTAATGAAAAATTTTTAAGATACGAGGTTGAGGCAGTAAGGCATCGTTTTGCTGAATGCACTTCAATTGTTCAAAAATATACCTACTTTTGGCGGATGATTGCTTATTCGACTTTAGTAACATTCATCTATTTGTTAAAATTATTAAACTTATCTGTTTAGCGCTTAATATGTGATTTTATATTATTTTGGGGCAACTTCAAAGGTGAACAAGAAAAGTTTTTCGAAAATCTAACCCTCGCACTCAGAGATGAATAAATATTATCTAACTATTGTTAAACATACAATTTGAATTTGTTCCTCAACTTCATTAAGGTTTGTTTCACCGCTTACCGATATAGTTTCTGTTAGGCTGTCCACAACATATTTGACAGATTCTCCATACAACATCTGTCAAATAAAGTTGTGGTTAAACTATCTGTAGGCCGTGTAATAGGCTAAATGTCTCCTTACTGTTTTAATTCAAGATATTATGTCAGCATTACTTGTCTTAATCGGACAAAACCCGCCTTATATACTTCCATATCTCTTGCATGTCTGTGTTGTATAGATGTCCCTCTCGCTCTATAATCTATCTCGCTCACTCAAGTTTTCTTTTAGACGAGGCGCCGTGTCCCCCGCCAGTGCGTCGCCACGCGTCACGCCACCACTCACTCAGCCACGCGTCCGACCCAAGACGCAGGGTACACAGATGCGAGTTCCCAGCGTGCGACAAAGTCTACACGAAAAGCTCGCACCTAAAAGCCCATAAACGCACCCACACTGGTAAATTATAGTTCAACTCAATTGAGCGCACGGCCCTATGTGTGCGTGACTACACAACTTTCATTCATGGGGCAGCGACGCGATCCTAGTAAACAAGGCTTACCCAGGGCCGCGCGCACAACTGTGTTGAACGTGATTGGACTAATTTTACACATTACTACCTAAGTTAACAAATATAATCGTCCAGACTCCAGTTAAGAAAATTGTGTAGCAAAAGGACTTTACAAAAAGGAACATTTTCCACTCGCTAAAACCTCACCTAGAGAAATGATTGATAGCCTCTCATGTACGGTGCAGGCTCTACATAATCGGTAATGATCGTTAATAGTTAACCAGAGCAATCATCGTGCAAGCTCGTAGTAACTTGTCAACAATTTGATCAAAGGCAATAGGCGATGGTCGGCGAGCAAAACCGAGCATGCCCTCTACACGATTTTCTGATCATTGAGTTTAAGCATAAAAACTCATTGGTCATAACTATGCACTAGGTAAAATTATTCTCTACGAGTAACTAATAGCCGACGAGCATAAACACATTGACCCATATTGTACTTGTGCGGTAACAGTGGACTCCGAACACGATTTCACATTAATCAACAAGATTAAAATACAAATGCATAGCAATATACCGCAAATCTGATTATTGAAGGCTTCCACCGCAATATAAGTTACATACAGTATATTCATAATCATATTTAACCATGAAATTACACATGCAATTTTCGAAAAAGTGAAGCTTGTCTTTGTCTTTAAACATTTTTATTTTATTTATAATTTTAAAGTCGGTACCAGTCAAAAATTTAAATTTAGATAAATCATGACATGTAAGTTGGTACCGACTTTAAAATAATGAAGATTGTGTACGGAAATAGGCTGATGCCCCACCGAATTCTGAAACGGGCACTATTAAAGAATAAATTTTATTTAATACTTTTTAGTTTCTTTTTTATGATTTTTGTTTTTTCCTTTGGAAGTCGGTTTTAATTTTTTGTTAAAAATAATAATCTGTATAGTTCTACACTGTGTTGCCACTGTGATTGCGGTAGAACAATATCACTGTACATCAATAAAATGTAGCATTTTGCAATATTTTATTTTAATTTCAAAGGGCTTTTTGAAAGTAAGAGATAATACTTTAGCTAGAAGCGGAAAGAAATAAGATTTCGATGAGCAAATTTAGGTCGCTGTGGATTTTATATATACAATATATTTTGTCGTGGGAGAGCCATGCTTCGGCACGAATAGGCCGATTCGATCAGAGTAATACCACGGTCTAACAGAAAACTGGCGTGAAACGGCATTGTGCTGTGTTTCGTTCAGTGAGTAAGTTTACCGGTGGCCCAACTTTTGTAATCTCCCCTTTCCCTGTTACCTCAAAAAGGCCGGCAACGCATTTGCAACTCTTCGGATGTTACGAGTGTCCATGGGCGACGTCAGTTGCTTTCCATCCGGTAACCCGCCTGCTCGCTTACCCACTAAATATTACAACAAAAAAATATACAAATCACATTTTTTCCTTTCAGTGCTGCTGCTTTTAAATTGACACATATAAACACCCTAAAGTATTACACTTAATTTTCTTACGTCCTATAATCTGAATATAGCAAAATATTACACCAGAATTAAAAACCCCACCGTTCGGTTCCAGGTGAGAAGCCATACAAGTGTTCGTGGGAAGGATGCGAGTGGAGATTCGCTCGGTCCGACGAGCTGACGCGGCATTACCGCAAGCACACCGGCGCCAAGCCGTTCCGCTGCCGCCACTGCGACCGCTGCTTCTCCCGCTCCGACCACCTCGCGCTGCACGCCAAGAGACACGCGTAGCAAGCCAAACCCGCTCCACGGAGCCAAAAACTATCGCGCAAGTGAACGTGTGACAAGCCAAAGAGTAGCCGAGTCAACACAACGCTTTAATTAATTTCGGCGTGTTCTGTTGCTTATTAGAGATATATCGGTCGCCGAGCGACCGTGTTGTGCCATCGCGGTAGTCGTTATTTATTGTGGTGGTAGGGATCCCACCGACGCCAGCACAATCTAGTTTTAAGGGTGTGCATCGCGTTACCTGATTTTATGTCGTACCTTTAAGCATGCGTTGGTTTCATGGACAAGCCGAAAATAGACCACTATTGTACGTTACCCAATCTAGGCGGTAGGGGTCCTCGACCCCTTGTCAAAAAATTTGTCATCTCTATAGAAACCGCGATTGACGAAAAAGTTTTATGTTGTAACACGCATGACAAGACTACCACTTTGGAATGTGTAAATGATTTATGACTGTCGTTTTTCTAATGATTGCCGGGTAAATCGATAAAAATTAGCCATTGGAATCCCCCAATCCGAAAATTATAGCATTCATTTGTCTCAAATTTATCTGATGTATGATGATACTTACTAAAACAGCAACCTAGAAATTATAAAAATTGATAAGTTATAATATAATCAACAAGTAGTAGAGCAATATGAATGCTAGTGTGTCATATTCTCCATACACAGAAAACTTTGTCTATTGAATGCAACGAATGCTTAATGGTGGTTTACGACGTATTTTTATTTTTTAAGATAATGATTATATTATATTATGCTAATATACACGAAAACCTTTTACTATCACATACTCCTTCATTCCGTTTGGTTTAAGTTTCAGTGTGTACTAATTCTTGGTGCAAGTTATTGTATTTTTATTTTCAACTCTGCACACATTTATTATTTTTTATTCTTTTATTAGCTTATTTTAGCGTACTTTGACAAGTTGATTCTACACATCAGTCGCATTTTGTTTTAAACATGAGCACTTATTATTTATATTTTGTTGTTGTTACACTGTAAGTATGATACTATATTTTATTTAAATCCATTTTATGCTATATAGGCTGATTATTATTATAGTTAATTTTGAGCATTTCTTATATTAACTAACTTTTAAGTGTTTATATTTTAAGCTAGCTTTTTAAACGGCAATTTTTATCTGTTAAAATAAGTTTTATATAGTATGACTATTACAAATTTATTTAAACAAATCATCGTTAAATATTTAACAAGTGTTGACTCGAAATTAATGTTAGGCTTCATATATATTCGTGTTTCAAGTTTTAGGTTGAAAATTTTTTAAATTTTATTCGACGCTACTGCTCTAAACTAATAAAATACACAGCGGGTAGCTGTACAAAGTCTGCTGTATTTGTCTAATACGAGATTTTTTCAATGTACTAGGCAAATACAGCCCTTATATTGTTACTCATTGTATCGATACCTTTATTAGTAAAAGGGAATAAAGTTTATAACATAAATTACAACTAGCAATTAATAAATGTTAGTGTGAACCAGGTTTAGTAATAAAATAATAATACTAAATTTATAGAATAAAGTATTGTATTGTAATATAATTATTATATTATCTAAACGTTTCTTTCATTCATATAAAAATGAATTATTTAATTCGATTATAAGCATTATGCTAAGAAGATAATACTAATTAAATACCTATCTTTTTGGTAAATCATTTTGCAGTGTTATCATTTTGTTTATTATTAAATATTTTTTATTATCATACCACGTGAAAATTATATTCCTACTGTAATATTTATTTATAAACTTTTCAAAGTTATGCGTTATTAATTTGATCAGATCTGAAACATTTTTAGCTTCATGTTACTCCCTGATTAGGATTTTTTTATTTCACTTGTTTATAAATAAAATTTAAATGTTTTGTCACAAAATATATATTTTAAGTCTAACGTAAACCTGGACTTTAAATAAGTAACATATCATAAATAATTGGGCTTCATTCGATGTTTAATGTTAAAGAGCTGTATGCAAATTGAATAGTCAATGTGATGTAAAACGACATTGTTAAAGATGTCTTGAGATTGTCAGACCCAGTGTTTTCCTTTTGTAGTACCCTTAGAATAATAATGTAACCATTGTAGAGTTCTAGATCTAGGACATTCTTGTTATTCACGAGCTAATATTTAACAAATATAAAATTATTTTTCGGCAAAATTTGGATTTTACGATCGCACTAATGCCCAGAATACACGTGGCTAGTTTTCCAAGCTAGACAAGTTAGTTAGTAGGCTAGTACTTCTGGCTTCATGTACACAAAACTAGCTTCATTTCAGCTAATTAACTAGCTTGCTATCCTAGCTATAAAAACTAGCATCTTGTATCCCGAGCATCCCCCATATTTAATAAAAATCGTCATAAGTCAAAATCTGCATTTCATTGCAGTCAAGTAGGTATGTAATTAAAATATTTTGTGTCTGAGTGGGTTGATAAGAAATCAAAAGTTTTAAGCTAGAGTTGTACTATATTAACCTACTCCGATATACTTATTAAATTTCGTCAGAGGCGTATATTACTATTTTTATAATAAGAACTATGACTCCAGATTAAACTGTTACATAGCCTCATACAGGGGCGTGATTATCGGTCGATAAAATCGCATGTGTTTTTGACAATTTCCATAGTTGCGATATTTATGCAGCAGTGTGAAACGTTATTGTCCTTATACAAAATGCACTGAAAATATATTGACGGACCTTTTTACCTTTAAAATATTACGTTAGGTCTACATTCTATGAAAATAATTGTTTTTATGTTCAGTAATTCTAATTTTAATAACAATGAGTTGTTTAACATAGTAGACTCGTGAATCACAAGAACAGTAATGTGTATAAGCTTAAATGATAAGTCTATTATAATTCAGGTTAGTTCTTCAGAGATAATAACTACCGCACTATAATCATAGTATAAATAATATACAGTAGACCATCTAGTTGGCTTCCAGATACGGACTCGCTTGATTTCAAGGACTTGACTTATGAATGACTCTACTGTATGATATTTACACTATATTACTATGTATAAATTGGTGGCTGTGGATAATATAATATAGGGTTTTCAAACAACGCTCAAAGTAAACTCGATGAAATAATATTTCAATAGATTTTTCGAATCACTAGTTCTTTTGGATGGCATTTACGTATTTTAGATTAACTAAGAACAACGACTGCATAAAATAATTAAAAATAAACTGCCATATTTATCTAAAATTTAACCAGTAATGTGCACACTTGATTCGGAAATGTTTTACGACTGTTTAAGTCACTTATACCTTATACATGCGCACGACTGGTTCCTTTAAAATTATATGTCGGGGGCCAAGAAATCAGTCTTCCCGAATTTAAAAAAAATGTGATTTTTACATCCTAAATCTTCGGGAACTCGTTTCTACTAGCTTTCTGTGCTGTTGCTTTCGAATGCGCTGTCTTCTTTTAATAATAATTTAGGTCGTTATAACAACTTTAGATCTGGATATAAGAAAGGTTAGGAATTATCTTTTTTTGTAATTTGTAACTAAAATCTTGGCAGGGTATATACAACACTTGCTTTATAACTGCTTCAAGTAAACGAACATTTATGGACTAGTATTCGCGTATATTAAATAATATTATGACGTAGGTATTTCAATCAGTTTCAAACAGTGGCCGATGCAAGGACGCTTTGGAATTGTTCTGGCAAAATTGTTAAATTATAGTTATATAATTATTCAGAATGAACCGATTCTTGGTTAGAAATAATCCACGTCTTCTTCAGATAAACGTTCAGATATTAGTGTGACTTTTCAAATGCGCATAAGATGAAAAAAAAATTACTATGTTCCATCAAAACAGCACCCCAAGTGGTGAAATATTATAACTAATTTGAATGTACTTAGTTACATTATATTGCGAAATAGGGAGGACACACTGCTTCGTTGGATGTTCGTTCATTCATAGCTGCTGCGACTACACACACACTTTATGATAATATGTAATGTGTACATTTAATTATAATATGAGTATGCTTCATTAAAGTTTTGCGTCATCAGAACCGGTGTTTTGACGGAACCATGAACAAATGATTAAGTATGTCTTGCATAATACAGTCCTCGATCGATACCCAATATCGATAACGTAAATTTTTAGTATGAAAAATTTTATTCAGCAAGTGGCCACTAGATGCGCTGTAAAATTTCCTATACAAAAATTTCACGTTATCGGTGTCGTGTGTCGACATATTATGTTATTAATACTAATGGTAGAGCTACAGTACATGTATCTCACATTGCAACAGAAATGCAGCATACAAAAAATATAAAAAATAGCCATCAGATGACGCAACACAACGAGGCAATGTGGCTTCACTTTAGATTGAATTTAGCAAAGATGGTGTAAGATGCTGATTGGTTTACCAGTGCTTTATGACGATAAATGCGACGGATTTGGCGTGCGTATAGTGGTATAGTTAATATAGCTTCGCCAGGCCCGCCAAGGGCTTTAGTATAATTGACTATCGAAAAAAAATCATTGACCTTAGGTCCCTTAATCTATCAGACAACGATTGCCGGTGAGGCTTGCATGCATTGCGTTTATACATGTAGATATAAACAGCAGTGTACAATGGGCTTTTGGGCATCGATTTTATTAATTTGATGGAATGTAAAGTAGTCTTGTGCGGCAGACATGCGCGCTGTATACATACTATTGAGAAAACCTAGATGTGATTACTGTTAACATATTTATGCACCATGGCTGAACTGCATGTTGGTAGTTTTAGATAAAAAAATATATTACGACATTTATATTATAATAAGATAAATATATGTGTTAAATGGTATGTGTACCTAATTATAAATATTATACATTAATATAGCAAAATTTTGAACAAAAGTTGCGGCTGTGTGTTATTGAATCAACCTGTAGATAGGTCTCATAATGCCTGCCTTCTGATTTAATTCAATACAGTGTGAACACATTATAAGAAATCTATACCTACCCTAAAAATGTAAAATCTTACTCGTCATAGTGCCATTCTATTCTTTCTCTTTCTTAATGGTGTATTCTTTTACGAGTGTAATAAAATTTCATAATCTTTTTCAACTACTCCCATCATGTTAAACATGTTAGATTTCGCTAATCAGCAATATTTTATTCTTTAGCAATATTAATTCGTATGTATGTTAAGTGTCGCTTATAAACTGCGTACATAATTTTAACTTATTTATAAAGTCTATTATGGTGTTACTTGAAGCCTAACTAGATTCGGCTTACCAGGCCCCCAAACTCTTTTGGGTTCTTCGGAAGCCTAAACTAGAAAGGGTTTAGGTGAGATCTATGTTAGAATTATTTACAATATCGAAATGTGTTCTCTAGCTTTACTTGATGTTTTATATAATATGCGAATGTTTCTCTTATTTGATTCTTATTCGTACATTCCAGTGTTTCTTATTGGTGAACCAAGCGGCGCCATCTTGTAACGAAGCGCGTAACTTTCATATTTTGTCATCATGATAATATTTATTTTTACACAAAATAATATTATGTAGTTACGCTTAAAGAATGAAATCGCTCATTTAATGAAAAATTAGGCCACAACATGTTTCGGTGTCAGGAAAACAGACCCATCGCGAAATTTTTGCTTCGTGGTAAAAGTTTTAGGCTCGAAACGCAAACAAGTTAGAATTTCTTCAACACGATAATATTGTGTTGTAATCGAATGTGTAAATAAATTATATTTCACTAAAGGTAACACCTTGTGGCCTATTTCTCTTACTCGATGGCAGATTTCAGTTCTTGTACGTAACATAAACTACTGTATATCATAATATAATTATGTACCACACCTGTCTTGTTTCATTAGAAATACTTTTTGCTATTTTACGTTTCAACCTCCAAAATGGGTGGATGACAATATTGTAAGATAAAAATATTATAGTACTGTTGCGTACTTAGCTATTAGCAATATTTTGTATCATCACATACGATTGAAAGTGCAAGATCGTGCAATATTGATCTATCTGAACCAAATGGTTTTTATAGTGTGTTTAATTGAACTAGTTATGTTTACCTCATTATTTTATTTTGTAACAGTACTCGAATGTACAGAACCATCGCGTTATGCTTGTCAGTTTGCTTGTTTAGTGTAAGAAATGTTGAGTCTTACCAACGAAATTTATAAAACCTATGGTTTCTAACGTGAGGAACCTTAGTACTACTTCATATAGGGAACGTACAGGAAATTAAACCTACAGTGTCACCAAATGTCAAGTAAATCGAGCGTTTCTAAACGACAAATTTCGTAGGTGTGACTCGTCTCTTGGCTTCGAACATAGCAAATAATATTTTATTTTACTGTATTATATTGTTAGTGAAAAGTAATTTCGGTGTTATTTTTGCCACATGTTTATTTTTTAGAATCTTATTTAAACGTATATAACTTTTAGAAAGCTAGAGCGGAAAACTATGAAGTAGGTATCTTAGAGCGATGGTTCAAAATATTTAATTGTTGATTATGTACCGACGTGTTATGTATATACCTACCATACTACATGACTCATAATATATTTACAACTACGAAGAAGTATTATTTTTTTTATGTAAACATGTTCGTGTGTATGAGTATTTGTTTCCATCTTGAGTGGAATACGTTACGTAGCAAAGTGCATTTTATATTAATAAACTTTCTTATATGTGACTGTTGACTTTTTATTCCCTTTAATAACTAAGTGTAAAGTCCACCACAAGCTAATAATGTTGCTGGGAAGAACGAAATGCGAACTATTTTCTTTTGCTAGGTATCGCTGTAGGTTTGTCAGTTGGATTGCATGCCATCTATCGTCACATATTTAAACCTTAATTTCAATGACCACATCCAATATATCGAAAAATCAACAATAGGATATATTATAAAAATGATTAGGACCAATGGGAAAACTATACAAGACGATAATATCTAGATGGCAGCACATGTCTAACTTCTTAGTAATCTTTAATTCCATTTAAGTTAGTTAGACCAATTTAAATTTTTTTAAGGACTTTGACTTGAGAGAGAAGTTTCCGTAAAATGTTCGATTCCCGGCAACTAAACGAAAAATAGTGTCAAATAACATAACTGATAGTTTCTCAACAGTTAAAATTCAAAATTATTTATTTCCGAGTAAAGAAACAAATGTTTTTAGAATGTCTACGTTACGTTGACTTACCTACCTACCTGCAGGGGACGTTCTCATGTTAGGAGGTAAATTTCAATTTTTGTAACTATTTTATTCATATATCTTTTGCGGAATTTTCTGATTTTTATTAAAGGCTCTCACGAAAAACTTACGTGGTGTTATTAAGCCGAAGGCTAAACATTCAATGATATGTACTATAATGGAAGCTGATTCATTGCCAGATTGCGGACCTAAGTAATTTTAGCACATCTATCTGGCTCTGTATCAATTTCTTCGACGGTACCTTTAACTCTTTGGCTAATTTATAGTATCAAGACAACACGTAAGGAGGTTAAGACTTAAGGGCCTGTTTCGAGGCTTACATATAGACTGTCCACAACTTCATTTGACAGATGTTGTATGGAGAATCTGTCAAAAAAGTTGTGGATAGTCTAACAGAAATTTTAACAGTAATCGGTGAAACAGGCCCTTA
This sequence comes from Cyclargus thomasi, assembly GCA_026546445.1. Lineage (NCBI taxonomy): Eukaryota > Metazoa > Arthropoda > Insecta > Lepidoptera > Lycaenidae > Cyclargus > Cyclargus thomasi. The sequence goes on from JAOTAV010043340.1 coordinate 11,409, forward strand.
ATAAATTATGTAAAAATTAAAAAATATATAACTAACTTAGCATATGTTACCGCCACACGGCAATCCCCTTCATGTCTATAAAATGCTATAAATGACTTCAGAATAAACTATTTGCAATGACAGGAAATAAAAGGACTAATGATAGATGCCTGGTGCGGTGTAGGCGGATTTCTCAGACTAAAATATTTCTGTCTGGATCGTTTTCTAACTATTAATAGAAATACCATTTGTCCTTCTGAGATCACTGAACGCTTATGGGATTAATATGTATTTATTCCAAATTCAAACCCATACTTTTTTTTATTTAAATCTTATATTTATTGACAACTATGATGGCTTAATGGTCAAATTAAAAAAAAATGTGGTTTTGAATTGTGTTCAAGATCATTCTTGGGATACCGCAGATCGTATTAAAGAATCTTACATATTTGAGGCATAAATCAACTTAGCATTAAACTGCTATTTAAGAGGCTGTATGGTAAGTGTGATGAAACCTCCACTTATGTGCTATCAAAATTGATATCAAACTAATGTAGCGCTCAGAAAAGCGAAAATTTTTTTGGGGATTTGTATACGACAAACTCATGAGAGCGATTTTTTTCGGCACACGCCGAAAAAAATCGCAATATTTTCGCTCTCATGCGCTGCTACTTTCACAATGAACTTATACAGAACTTAAACTTATATAGTAAAAGAATTTTTTCACACTATGTGTAGTATTATTTGTATTATACATGTTAGTAACCTAACATGGAAAATTAAACCCTACGATTTTTGACAGCTAATCCAAATTCTACCTTAATATAATAATAATAATATCTATACACATATTTAAGAATTTTGTTATATGGTACACATATTTAATACACATTCATGACCCAGGAACATTGAAAAACTTTTTGTTCCGTCGGGGGGATTCGAACCCGCGACCTCCGGCGTGAGCTACCAAAGCGCTCGACCACTGCGCCACAGAGGTCGTAAATATGTAGTAAGTATTAATTAATCACCACTTACGTTATAATTAGTAGTAATAAATTGACAGGAGGCGTGCTGCCAAAGCCAAACCGTTTTGACGCAGGCTCTACTTCAGCGGTCGGCAAACTTTCGGGACTTGCCTCCCAACTTGCCTTAGCAAACAACCTTAGTGCTGATTTACACTTCATTTAGTTAAGTTGCGAGGTTACTTGCGCGATCAGCGAGTTTAGTTATTTTTGACGTTTGAACGGCAAAATCGAGTTAAGTTGTAAGTTGTCAATTAATGACTTAAATAGAACGCGATCCTATTTTTCGGCGAGTTAAGTGCGAAGTGCCACGCGTCTCCCGCGCCCCGCCAACTTAACTCATCAGAGTGTAGACCTTTGAGTTTAGTAAAGTTCATATTGTAATATTTAATTTATCAAAAATTTTAGTAAAATAGGTATTAAGTTGAGTAAAATATTAAATGTAATTAGTTTCTAGGCAGGAATTGAGCAATTTATAGAGACTTATCTTGTTATCGAACCAGCAACTTATGAATACTTAACTCGCCTACGTTTGAACGTCACATAATACTTGCTACTTAATTTTTAGCTGACCTTCTTGGTAACTCGCTACTGTACTTAATTAATGTTTAAGTATGTAAATATGTATGTAAATAATGTAAACCGGGCCAAACGACGAGACGCGCGACGGGCCGCACTTGGAAAAGTTGCCATATAACCCAGCCGTCACTTCATCTTCACGACATACATTAATATGCCATATTCTGCCCAAATACGTTCGTAAATTGGCTTTGTTTAAATTTATTCGACGGAACCTACGTAATTCAAAAAATCAAATTCCATGAAAAAAATTAAAATGCCATTCAAATTGTTTGAAATACGGAATTTAATTCGTACATATTTAATGATAACATTAAAAATTCAAATGTAGAAAATAACAAAATTAAAACTACTAAAATGCAAATAAACTTTCAGACATCACGTCTGAGGTTGTATTTGGGAGGCTTTTTATTGTTTGTATGTTAGGTGTCATATTTGTAGTTGCAATTCGTACAATTGCAAAAAAATAAATAAATAGGCATCCATCACATTAGATGCATATTTATTTTTTCTGTAATTGACTATTGAAATTATTTTTGTTATATCGGCGATTGATAGTATGTTCGGTCCATGCTAGCATCCACAAAATTCTTAGTAGTTTATACTTTGTCAACGAACTCAACGAGTTGATCAAAGGCGAACATAGACGATGCATGCGGGCAGAGAAGGATACCCTCTACACGAGCGTCCTTGCGTGTCATCGCCAACAAATTGGAATACTCCAACTGTTATTAACGTTACCATCCTACTTGAACAACGTCATAATATGAATATTATGACGTTGTTCAAGTAGGATGGCAATAGTATATTGTGCAACTGATAACTTCACAAGAGCTACACATACTATATTTTATTACGAATGCGGGGAAAGTGGTATTTTCGAGCATACTTTTAGGGTCGAATAGATTGCCTACTTCACAACTACCATACAAGTTTTAGTAAATTTAATGTTAATTTGAGTGCGACCAACTAGTGTGGTAATTGTGAAGTGGGCAATTAACGTCTTTTCGACCCCAAAAGTATGCGCGAAGACACCACTTTCCCCGCATGAGTAATAAAAATATAATTTTTTCGAACAACATTTGAATTTGCCGTTCGATAGTGCCGCTCCTACCGATAATCTGTTTAAGCAGGTGTGCGAAGGAATGTTCTGTGTAATAATAATTACAAGTAACAATAACATCGAGAAAGTCACCCTCGTAACACCCCGCGGCCCGCGTGCGTCTGCGCAGGGGGACATTAAGACGCGCGATGCAACGTGGGAGAGCTAACGGTACCTTAATCTACTCCCTGATAAAACTGTCCATGCTGAAAATAAAAGTTTTCTGCTTCACTTTTTTCTGTTATCTCTTATAGTCTTCTTTATATGCGGCTACGATGATATAACCATGGCTAGTGTCAAGTAAAGGCGGGAAATCAATTTTCTTGTTGCAATAATTTTAGCAACGTTACATAATTATCGTTACATTAAAATCAAAGTCAAGATAAAACGTCAGTCAGAGCATCAAATCAGTCAATTTCATAAAGTAGTAGACGCTTAACTAAAATTTGGAATGAAGATTTGGAGGGATACATGAAATAGCACATTTTCTGAAGTTGTATCACTTGCTCACACTTTTGCATGATAACGAATATTTAATGGTTGATATTCTACCATTATATCACATTAAAAACCGAAACAACACAAATTTAGAATTTAATACATAAACACAACATCACTTTTTCACACCTCGCCAAAAGACGTATATAATAGGATTTTAAGTTTGAAGAGGTAAGGGATACCTCTTCAAACTTAAAATCCAAGATTTGGATTTTGTTTTACAAAAGAAAAACTTTTAGTTCCTAGACATACCGGAATATAAGGAGCTCAACTTTCAAACGGCACATTCAAATATACTCTGGTTTCTGACTCGGCCGAATGTTAGCCTCCCTATATACTCAAACAACACCATGTCACATTTGCGAGTATCCCAAGTGTAATTTTAATTCGTGCGAATTTATTCCGCTAGTTCTGTAAGACGTTGAATTGTTGATTAACGAGTATGATTAATAGTAATCGCACGGATTATTTAGTATACCAAACTCGTTTTCGATTTTCTTTTCGTATAATGTCAATGAATAAGAAAAATCGCGTAAAATTTGAAGATTCTAATATACTTTCGCCAAATCTTGGCAGTAACGGTTAAAACCCACGGTCACGAATCAACGACAGAGTGACAACACAAGACTTGTGTCAATCGCGGTTTGTATAGAAGTGACAAGTTTCTTGACAGGGTTAATGACCGCTACCGTCAAGATTGGGTAAACATGTGGCAGTACATAATATTGTAAGAAAGTCTGTCTGATATTTCTCCACTTCACACTTATATAAATAAGTCCCGTAAATAACAAAATATAGTTTACACGAAAAAAAATCGGTTCCTATTATTAATAGCGATTTTTTGTGTAAATCTAGTCGCTTTAATAGCAGAGCACTTTCATCAAAGGTAGCTCATGTAGACTGGAGTTGAGCTTTTAATGTAACAGAATTTCAGGACTAGGTAGAATGACTTACTAGTCATCGTTACAGATAGAGTACATCGCTGTAAGCCCGAGTACAACAGGTATTATAAAAACTTGTCACTAGAGCAAACATTACATACTTATAATGTAAATATACGGATGTATTTATCAGTACAATTCTATTTCATCGATAATACCTACCTAAATGTTTGCTCAGAGGTATCCTACTATTTACTTGGTGCGGACGTTCCCACGCCTAGATATTTTTTTGGTGACGATTTTCTATGACCATGACAGTTCATAGTTACTGTATACTGTATAGCGAATACTATGATTTAAAAACTATACGCTCGCGCACACAAAGGTTTCCAGACTGTATTTAAGCAAAAAAAATTAAAAATCATGATTTTGCATAAAAGTTAAGAATAAGGGGGCTTATTTTTAAATGAGTAATATGCCTACTTGTTGTCATTGTTGATATCAATAAAAAAATCGGCCAAGTGTGAATTGGACTCGCGCACGAAGGGTTTCGTACCATACTAGAGCAAACATAGGTAAAAATTACGTTTTTTGTATGTGAGCCTACCTTAATTATGAATGTTATTTAATTTTATTATCGATTAGTAAATTATAAATAGAACTAAGTATTTCCTAAAAATTTCAAGTGTGTACCTGCTATCATTATTGATATAGAGCCAAAAAATAGGAAAAAATCACGTTTTTGTATGAGAGCCCCTTTTATTTATTAAATTTATTTTTGGTTTTGTTATAACGGCAACAGAAATACATATTCTGCGAAAATTTAAACTCTCTAGCTATTACCGTTTTTGAGATACAGCCTGACGGACAGACGGACCGACATCGAAGTCTTATTAATAGGGTCCCGTTTTTATCTTTTTTGTTTTTAGTATTTGTTATTATACAACTAATGCCCGCAACAAAACACTATAGTCTTAGAAATAGGGTCCCATTTTTCCCATTTTACCCATGTGTACATACTGTAAACATGGCAACCATCTTTTATTTTATTTTGATAGAGACATTTTGTTCATTAGCTTCTGTCAAAAAAATTGTCATTTCCATACAAAACGCGATTGTAAACAAAATGTTGTGTTGTCAGTTTGTTGTTGACAATCGCGGTTTGTATAGAAATTGGACGTAGGGTTAATGAACCATACCGCCAATTTTGAGCAAAAAGACAATATATTATCTAAAAGCCTCAAAAGTCTCTAGTGATCCTCCTTGTCAATTGTGCAATTTTGAAATAAGGTTTTGTTTCCCATATTCTTTATACGTAAAAAGTAGGTTTGGCAAGATTGTAAATCATATCTTTTAAAGTTCTTTACAAAAATTATATTTTTAAAGTTCGGAAAAACCTTTTCTACACACTTTAGGATAAGCCAAAGAATTTCCTTTATCACGTTTATTTCACTGCCGTAATCCTGCCGCAACCATGTTTGACGCGCATAAAATAATAATAAAAAAAATACCGTTTGGAATGTCACGCGCGTCACAGTTATGACCAGCCAGGATTATTACGGGGCGGAGGGAGCACGCAGGTGTGAACTGCTCGTGAGAACTCTCTCCCCCAGTTCGCAGGCGGAGGGAGAGATTTGCGCAAGAGTACTTGTTCCCACGTCTTACTGATTGTTTGGCAGTTTCGGTAAATTTTATTTAAAGGGTTAGAATGGAATAAAATACCTTTTAAATCTTTTAGAATATGCGGCGTTTATTTTCATGGAATTATGAGAAAACTGTTTAATTATTTTCTTGGAGTTATTAAAAGCATTAAAATTGGTAGTGGTATGTAATAGTATAGTAATTATTCTTTATTATAATCGTTATAAAATAACTGTTAACTAACTATTAGGATTTAAGCACGAAATTCGAGGAGGTTACTGACGTGGAAAGCGGTGCTGAATATTATTAAGGCTGGGTAAACATTAGATATTGTTTATCTCTGGGATGTGCTCAGTAATAGGGAATAAGCATGGTTTTTTATTATTTAATTAAATAAATCTTAAGTTATTGAAAAAAGATGTAGTCC